>JAWWEE010000034.1:10355711-10378344 GCA_035221455.1 Xenops minutus | reverse complement strand
TCCCCCAATCCTGCACCCCTCCACCTCCCATCTCTCCCATTCCCGGGGGCATTCCCCCAATCCTGCACCACCCAGCTCCCACCTTTCCCATTCCAGGGGGAATGTCCCCATTCCCGGCCCATTCCCGCGGGGATCCCCCCCGATTCTACATCTCCCACTCCTCTCATTCTCGGCAGGATCCCCCTGATCCTGCACCCCCCATTTCCCATCCCTCCTATTCCCTGGGGGAATATCCCCATTCCAGGTAGATCCCCCCGATCCTGCATCCCATACTCCTCCCATTCCCGGTGGATTCGGGGCCTGCCGCCCCCCGTGCAGCGCTCCCACCGATTTGGGGGGGCTCAGGGAGGTCTCCCCACGTTCCTGTGAGCCAAAGGATGAATTAACCCCTCATGTGTGACCCCTGCTCCATGCCTGGGCTGGGGGGCTCCCACCCCCCAGATGTGGCCCAGCTGTGCAGATGTTCCTGAGCCCCCTCCCTGCCTCTGCATTTGCCAGCAGCTTCCACTCTGCTTTCTAAACCAGGGTGATAAACAGCTGAATCCTTGTGGCTCTCACTGCCCTCAAGGTAATGTGGCATTTGGCATTGAGTGACCTCTGGGGCTCAGAGGTTTGGGTGAATATTGGGCTGGAGAGGAATTACTACCATAGAGTGGCTTATACTTTTATCCTTTATGAACATACCTGTTCTGAGATTCACAGAATCCCAGGATGGGTTGGGTCAGAAGGACCTTTAAGCTCATCCATCCCACCCCCTACCATGGGCAGGGACACCTTCCACTATCCCACATTGTTCCAAACCCCATCCTGGCCTTGGACACTTCCAGGGATGGGGCAGCCACAGCTTCAATTGATTCACCTCCTTAATTCACCTCTCTTAATAAGTAATACCTATTAAAGGCTAATTTCTTCAGTGGTGAGTTGTCCTCTTTCTTGTCCTACTTCAGAAGGCAAATCCCTAAAGGTTGGGTTCAATCTATGACCATTTATAGTTGAGTCTGGGCTTTTTTGAAGCATGTGGAGGATCTCCAGTCTGTGTTGGGTGTTCTGGATGTCCCTTCTCACAACTTGTATCCTTCCTGGCCTTTTGGAATCACTTGGGAACTTCCTGCTTGCCAAGAATAATCCTCTGTTTCTGCACAGAGCTTGAAATTGTAACTTGTGAGGGAGACTGAAAAAAAAGGTGAGAAACATCAACTGATGAGCCTAAAAATAGGAGTAATGAACTCACCCATCAGTGCCTCCGAGTGCTGGGGTTGTGACAGCTGGGACAGGCCTGATTCCATCTCTCCTGCTCTTGGGAAGGTGATCAGAAAAACCCAATCACAGCATGGAAAGTTGTATTGATTCCTCTCTTTTCTCTCTCCACTGGGGCAGAGGGAAATGTGCTGGCAGTATGGGCTGTGGGGAGCACAGACCCTGCTGGTCTTCTCTGGACCTGATAACCAAAAAACAGGGATCACTGTGGCAAGGCTGGATTTCCTGCCAGGAATCATTTCCTTGCTCAGCTGATACCCTGAGTTGTGTGAGTGAGACCCTGCTTTTCTACCAACTTTTCCACCCCATAAAGCAGTGAGGGCCTGGGAAGGGTGTGATCCAGGGATGGTGAGGAGCCAGTTTGATCAGCGTGTGGGTTGGTGTGTGTTGTGTTACTCCTGTGATTGTATTTACTGTGCTTGGCTGCGAGAGCTCTGCACCTGCTCCTGGGGCAGACTGGGGAGGGAAAGCAGGATAAAAAGCCCAAAATGCATTCCATCCCTATAAAAGGAAGTGCAGGAGAAGGTCCTGCCTGGGGGTTGTGTTACTGGGGTGTGTGTGCTCTCTCCTCCAGTTTTTTTTGGATGGGATGCAGCCCAAGGTTCAAAGGACACTTGTGGTGGCAACACTTCAAATGCAGCTCGTGGTCCCGGGGCCGGAACCGCCGAGCAGGGATCACTGACACCCCCATTTTTCTATTTGGGGTGCCTGACAAGTGCACCTTCCTACTCAGAGCCAAAAATACAGAGATGAGGGAGCAGGAGGACAAGTTGCCATCAGAACCAAAGTTATATAAAGTGCAGTCAAACCCATCACCCTCCCAGGTGGAGCTTGGCTTTGCTGCTCTTGGCTTTTGGCACCCTGAGGAGCAATTTCTGTGTGTTTGGGGGTGAGAGTTGGGGTTTTCAGCAGGGTATCGTCTTTATAACCTCTCCTTTAAATACTTGTTAAATAACAAGTCATTTGTAGTCCCCCTGTACATGAAATTATTACTTTTTTCTGTTATTTCACATCTTTTCAACAATTCGTGTGCAGTTACTTCCGAATGCATTAGAATTTCTAAGATACAGAAGAGACCCTATTAATTAAAGTTTATGGAATGTCACCATATAATAAATCTGGAGAACCAACTCCAATACTTTGCCCTTTGTATGTGTATGTATTTTTGGATATGAACTCAAAGGTTTCTCTTGAATCCTGTGCATACTAAAAAGCTTATGAGCGGTTCCAAATGTTGCTGCATTTTTTTCCTGTGTTTTTTTTTTTTTGCATTTTCTCCTAATGGAATTAGAATTCTGAGAGTGGAAATGTTGTAAATAGATTATCAGCCATTACCTGTTGTGCTGAAATGTGTTCTTCATGTTCAGTTCATCCCAGGTACTGATGCTTGTGCAGTTTGGATTTTGGCGCTGCATCAAACCAACCTTTTCTTGACCTTTGAGTAATCATTAGACCCATGTACCATTATTAATTAATTCATCCCCATTTGCTGTCGTGACTTGGAAGTGTTTTCATATTTTTCCATCTCCTGTGCTGCATGAGTTTGATTTTTTCTTGGTGGTTTTCCAGTGAAAAATAGGGAGTTTTCACTGGATTTTCTTGGTGCAAGCGGAATATTATTAACGAGGCAATAAAAGTAATATTTACAAGAAAAATCATTCACTTAATACATAAGTAATCCTGGGATATTCCAGAATCTCTAAAACTCTCCAGAATGTGTCCAGGAGAATCCATTTCTGAAGAGAACAGGCTGGCTAAGGCCTTGAAGGGAATATTGTCAGCTTTTCAGTCGAGAAGGGATTGCTGAAGCAATTGAATTAATAGCCCTAAATTTAGATTTGCACTCTCATATTTTGCTGATTTAGCAATTTAACCTGAAATGCTGACTGGCTCAGGAAGGCTCAGGAATGCCATGGAATTTTTTGTAGCTGCAACACTCCTGTATCTCCAAAGAGACTGGTTGTGGAGTCTTTGGAGAACCCAAACCCTTCTGCTCCCAGAGGAGCAGCCTCGGCTCTTCCTGCCCAGCAGAGAAGCGAGAACGGACGAGGATTTTCCTGATTTAACTCTGGAATTAGAGGTGGTCTCTTTATTTCCAAATACAAGTGGGAGCAGGCCTTTGAGCCAGAGCACAGGGATGTTGTTGAGTGCTGCAGGAGCGCTGTGAAAGTCAGGAATTCCAGCAGGTGTGCCACGGAACCGCTCCGGATGAGCGGCCCCAAACTCATGCCAGAGGTGGGACATGGATCCTCTTGGCCACAGCCCAGCTCCAGCCTGGGCTCTGTGTTAGTCATTCAGGGCCCTTTGTGGGTGGTGAAGATCAATCTGAGATTCCTCTGGGGTTGTATTTAAGGGGGATTTATCCAACCCCGGCACCGCATTCTTTGGAGAAGGTGGAAGAGGAGCGGGTTGTCCACAAGTGGAGCTCCTTCCTGACCCCTCTCAGCCTGAGTCCTAAAACATGAGGTTTTGTTGCATTTTTAACCTTTAACATGTTGTCAAGTGGCGCTTGGGATGTTTTGTTTTATTTTTAGGGATTTTTCCTGTTTGTCTTTGAGTTTCTGTGTGTGTCATGTCTTCCTGGAGCGAGGAAATAGGACTTCTGGTCTGTGTTTATGTTGTGTGTCTCTGATACCATTTGAACCCAGCACGTGTAGATGGAGTTCTTTGACCTTCAGAGCATCTCTTGCCCATACATCAAATTGCAATGTGAAATGAATAATGAATGGAGATTTTTACTGATTTAGCCCCACAATTCAATCCTTCCTTGTTTTGAAGCTGTTGAGCTGTTCTCTTTAATCCTGTGTAAGTTAATTCTGAAAACCAGATCTTCTGTTTATTTATTAAGATTCTTTCTTTTCACCCTCTTCTAGATGGTTTCATCCAAACATTACTGGGGTGGAGGCAGAAAACCTGCTGCTAACCAGGGGAGTGGATGGCAGCTTCCTGGCCAGGCCCAGCAAAAGCAACCCAGGAGACTTCACCCTCTCTGTCAGGTGAGTTTAGATACCCTCCCTCTTCCTCCCTACACTGATCATGGTCTTCATTTAATGCTGTTCTGCAGGGAAAGGGTTGTGGAGGAACTGCTTGGAAGAGGTGAAATGCACAAAGAAATTTTTAGTGTTTGCTTTTTCCTCTTCTTTTTCTCCCATTTTCCCTGAGCAGGTTCTCAAATTTTACCCAGCTTGGATAACTATGGATTGGAGGGGAGGGAATTCTGATTCAGTGGGAGCAGAACTAGGTTGATAACAGCATTACTTTTAGCCCATTAAAAATCTATTTGCTAAGCATCTGGAAGCAGCAGAGATGATGGGAATTAGGGATCAAGCACGTGCAGGAAATACTCTCCAGACTCTCTTTGCACAGGAAAAGTCAGCAAATTTTGGAGAGCAACTGTGGTGCTTTTTCAGCTTCCAAAAGAGGCTTGTTTTGTGCCAGTTGTGTCCAGTGGTGGGGATGGGGAAAGGACAGCAGGAGGAAGTAGATAAAGGAAAAGGGAAAAGTGGGATTACTGGTGATAAGAATTCTGGTGCTTGGATGCTCCTGAGATAACAGGCCTGGAGGCACCGAGGGGAATCCTGCAGGGAGCTCTTCCTCCTGAATTGAATGCCAGGGGCTGTGGGAGCAGAAGGCTGACAGCAGGGAAAGGCAAGTGTTTACTGAGGAGACACCTCAGGAAACTGGAAATCCCATCAAAGCAGCCCTGGTGGGTCTCTTTGGATCCTGAATTCCCACCCCTCCACCCTTGTGCTTGTGTGAGCAGTTTTGGGTCTCTGAGGGGCTCCTGGTGGAGACTGTGAGGCTGCAGAGTTTACACCAGCCTCAAGGATCCCTTCAGGACAGCTTTTGTCCTGTTTTCCTGGCTGTTGGACACACAAGCCACTGAAATGGTAACCAGCAATGGGACAAGAGGGCACGAGCTTAAGCTGTGCCAGGGGAGGGTTAGGTTGGATATTAGGAAGAAGTTTTTTACAGAGAGACTGATCAGGGATTGGGATGGGCTGCCCATGGATTGGAATTCATCATCCCTGGAGTTTTTTGAGATGGGGCTGGATGTGGCACTGAGTGCCATGGTCTAGTGATCAGAGGGTTGCACTTGATGATCTCAAAGGTCTCTTCCAACCCAGTTGATTCTGTGATTGTATCAAATGTGTGTGAAGCACCTTCAGAGGCACCAACTGGGCCCCTGTGCCCTATTGAGTTGCAAATGTGGGTCTGGGTTTGCCCCCCAGATGTGGAATGGGGGGTCCATTGGCCCTCAGCTGATCTGGGGGTCTCCCTGTGCTCCCCACCCCAGACGAACCGGAGCCGTGACCCACATCAAGATCCAGAACACGGGGGACTACTATGACCTCTATGGGGGGGAGAAGTTTGCCACGCTGGCTGAGCTGGTGCAGTACTACATGGAGCACCACGGGCAGCTCAAGGAGAAGAACGGCGACGTCATCGAGCTCAAGTACCCGCTCAACTGCGCCGATCCCACCTCTGAAAGGTCAGCCAGCCCCTCCTGCCCCCACCGAGAGCTCTTTGTCCCTCCTGCCTCTGCACCCCTGGCAAAGGGTGGCTACTGCTTGGGAGGCTCCTTGCAAATTTGATTCGTAAAGGTGGCTGAAAGCATCACAACCTGTTTCCTTCACGGTTCTCCCAAGATTGGAAAAGAGGGAATAGTTGCCTTCGGGTATAAGGGGAGAGTGTTTTATTGTGGGGGTTCTCCTGAAGCTGCAGGGAATTCCTGGGTGTATTTCTGGGCATTACCTTGTGGTTATAAGTGTGTAGCTTTTCCAGCAGTGTAAGAAAGTGAGTGACTTGCAAATCCTCCTGGTTTGTGGAATGTGGTTAATAAGGAGAATCTGAGATTTTAAACCTGAGGGATTATGGAGGTGTCAGAAATAAACCTCTATGGCCAGCAGGTATCTGGTTGTCCCTAGAAGTGAAAAACAAGGCAAAATATCCACACAAGTCCTTTCACTCCTCAGAATGTCTTGTATTTAAGAGGGGTGGGAGGGTTGTTCTTTTGGCCATATTTCCTAAAGAAATGGGAGTGCTGGGATTATCCTGTCCACCTCCTAGTGGGATGGAAGGGTAAGGACTCCAAGGTGTGGAGTTCCCACAGGTTTCTCAGGGAATATGAGTTCAGGAAGGAAACAGAGGCAGAATGAACCCCTTGGCTGAGAGGGAGGAGGTTGCAGTGGAAGCTGCTGTTTGTTGGACACCAGGGAATCCACTGGGATTGCTGTGAGGGATCCAAATCAGTGTGTGTGAAAGTCATTTGTGGAAGTGCTTTGAAGTGTTTGTGTGTGCACATGGACTTCCAGGGCTTGTTTTATATATGATTTTTATCAACTTGAGTCTTTCTGGAGCTGGGCAGTGCTCAGGGAATGCAAGGATTTAATTTTATTTATTTTATTTACTCAGCCATGGCTGGAATGATGAGCAGGGTCCTTTTCCATATCTTTATTCAAAGGTGGTTTCATGGGCATCTCTCTGGAAGAGAAGCTGAAAAGCTCTTGACAGAGAAAGGCAAGCATGGAAGTTTCCTGGTGCGGGAGAGCCAGAGCCACCCTGGGGACTTTGTCCTCTCCGTGAGGACAGGGGATGATAAAGGAGAGAGCAATGATGGCAAATCCAAGGTGACACACGTCATGATCCACTGCCAGGTACAGGCCCCACGGGCTCCTTCAGCAGGAATTCCATGGGCTGTGGGGTTGGAACAGCAGGATCCCCCTCCCCACGGATTGCTGGGGCCGTGCCCCTTTCCCTGTGGGTGTCCCAGGCCATGGGTTTGACCCAGTGGGCTCATTTGGCAGCTCCAGAGTTCCATCAGGGGTTATTCTGGGGGCTCTTGCCTGACAATCTCGTCACACCGTGCTGTCAGTGCCTTCTTATAAATCTGGGTTTGGTGGCATCAAAATCAGCTCCCAAACCTTCTGCTGATGGAGCTTTTCATGTTCCAGAGTCTTCGTGAATGAGCTGCAGAGTCCTGGATGAAGTGTATAAAAATATACCTCTAAAATACATATAAAAATACATATAAATACAGACAAAAGTGACAGTGGGTAAACAGATCCAGCCAAAGATGTCCCTTTCTCCTGGCACTTTCTGTTGTTGCAGCTGAGGGATGATCAACAGTCTGTGCAGGTGTTGACTCCAAGGAATGGTTTTACATCTGGATCTTGAATTTCATGTAGGGTAGCTCTACCCTGAAATATTATTAAATTAATTGTAGTCTTGATATTTTCATATATCCTGTGGGATGCTATTTAAAATAATCATAGATTTTTGTTCTTTTCTTTTACTTCTGTTGTGCCAAAAGGCAGTGCAACAACTTAATTGTGTAAAAGCAACTAAAATGCAATAACAGGAATGGCCTACAAGAACCTTGTGAAAATTAAACTGCCACAATATTTTGATTTTTGTCAAGAAACCCTCTTTGATTTGCATCTGACTACTGGTAGCATTTATGGCACTGAGGAGAATAACTTGGCATTGCTTCCTTAAAGTAGGGAGGTGCCAGGCACTTCCAGCCTTTCAGGACACATTTGGCTTTGGAGATCATTTCCAGTTCCTAATTGCTGGATTCTAATCCTGTGGCTCGTGTGTTTCTGTCACTGAGGTTCTGCCATCCCTTAGCAGGAGGGTTTTATTGTCTTCCACATCAGTTTTAAAGATGATTTCTGCCACAGTGCACAGCCTAAAGGTGCTGCCAGGGTGGGTGGCGGGGGGTGAAATGTGTTTGCTCTGATGAGCCTCTGTCTTGAAGGAGCTCAAATACGACGTCGGTGGAGGGGAGAAGTTTGACTCTCTGACAGACCTGGTGGAACATTACAAGAAGAACCCCATGGTGGAGACTTTGGGCACAGTGTTGCAACTCAAACAGGTGAGTGAATGGAGAAGACACCCCTGAGCTTTGAAGTGCAGCTTTTCTATGCGTTCTGCAAGACTTTTCCTTTCCTAGTGCAAAAATGCTGAGTTAAACTTCATGGAACCGAGGGACAAAGTCATTTTAAATGGGAACAATTTCCTTTATGCCTGTAAAGGGATAATCTTGTCTCTGATGTGTCAGAACTTCCCAGTGTCACTGTGATCCTCAGGGATTGCAGTGAGAGTCCAGAAATGGGGAACTTAATATATTAAATAAGAGCCAGGAGACTAAAAGTTCACTATCCCTCCCTCGCTGCATGAACCCCAGAGTTCTGAAGCCCAGAGAGGTGCCTGGGTGCAGGAGCTCCTTTATAAAACATGCTTAGCTGGGGGATTTGTGATGTGCTGGTGTTCCCCCCTCACCCTGTGCTGTGTGTCCCAGCCCCTGAACACGACCCGAATTAACGCCGCCGAGATCGAGAGCCGCGTGCGGGAGCTCAGCAAGCTGGCCGAGACCACGGACAAAGTCAAGCAGGGCTTCTGGGAGGAGTTTGAGGTACCTGGGCCATTCCACGTGTTAAAGCTACCCTGAAATCTAAGTTTTTGGAGGGGTTTTTAAGGTTTGTTACTGGGCCTGGTGTTTTCTCCCTCTCCATCGCTTCAAATCCTTGCTCCAGATTCTCCACCTATTTGAATTTTACCAGCTCTGCTCCTGGGGAGGAAAATATTTGCCCTTTTCCCTGAAGCTGAGAGTTACTGGTGTCCTTCAATGCTGTTTATCCAGCACATGGCACAATCCCTCCTGCATACCCTCCCCACCAGGAGGGAGCCTCATATGCCACTGTGGCCCTCCAGGACAATCCATCAGGCTCCTGTTGCTCTTTGGGGAGTTGGGGATTGTGGCTTTAGGGAAACTCCTGTGGCATTTCTCAGTCAACACGTGCCCTGGAGTTTGTGGCCTTGTGATGGCCATTTTTGGGGATCTTAAAGCTGTGGTGTAGTGGCAGCAAGCTCTGAGAGGAGGCAGCATTGATTAAATGAAAATTCTGGAGATTTATTGTTGGTTTGTTTTGGTGTTTCGTTTCTGCCCTGCAGCCCAAATTCCAGTTTCCTTCCAGAAAGAGCATGAAGTGACAGGACAAGGGGGAATGGCTTCAAATTGAGAGAGAGTGGGTTTAGATGGGATATTGGGAAGGAATTGTTGGCTGTGAGGGTGGGCAGGCCATGGCACAGGTGCCAGAGAAGCTGTGGCTGCCCCTGGATCCCTGGAAGTGTCCAAGGCCAGGTTGTATGGAGCTTGGAGCACCCTGGGCTAGTAGATATCCCTGCCCATGGCAGGAGATGGGACTGGATGGTCTTTAAGGTCCCTTCCAATGAGTTCTTCTCACCCCTGCCATGGGCAAGGACACCTTCCACTAGCCCAGGGTGCTCCAAGCCCCATCCAACCTGGCCTGGAGCACTCCAGGGTCTGTATCATGGACGAGTTTGTATCACACACAAACATAAGGAAACCACCGGTGGAGTCTGGAATTCCACCAGCAGATGGCAACAGGAAACTGGGAAGTGCTGGGCTGTGCCAGTGGCTGGTTTGGGCTGTGATGCTGTTTGGAGAAACTTCTTGAATAGTGATGGATTTGCAAAGCCACCGTTCTTAAGGAGCCTCTCTTTGGGTCAGAGATGTTCATTACTGAGTGTACTGAGTGTGCTCTGAGGTTTTTGTCAGGGAGAGGAGAAGAAATCCATGACAAGTGGAACAGTTACCAGGGGTGACACATTTCACTGTGAGTGTGGTGAGCTCATGGCAGTAGGAAGTGACCAAAGGAGCTTTCTCCTCTGCCCAGGTGCCCAGTGTGGGGGAAGCTCCTGACCCAGGGCTGCTGAATGGGCAGATGGCCAGAATTCCTGCTCTGGCCACTTCTGGGCCTTGAGCCTCTGTTCTATCCTGCCCATGGGGTGGGATCCCTTGGGACCTGTTCTCACCCTCTGGAGATAAACTGGCCTCAACTTCTGAGCTGCTCCTCTCTCACAATTCAGCACATGGACTTGGAGCTGGGGCCTGGAGGGTTGGGAATGTGGAGTGGATTTCCATGTGGGAATGCCCTGCTTTGGTGAAGTGGTCAGTGTGTGTGTCCCATCCCACTGTGACACAGCCACAGGCACTGTGCCTGGCCCTGCTGTGGGGCTTAGCCTAGCATGACCAAGTTAGCCAGGCAGAGGGTGTCCCTTGGCTTCCCTGGACTCTCTGGACATATTTGACTCTTATTCAGAAGGCATAAAAAAGGGGAAAATGTGCCCAGTTGGCTTCCCCTTCCTGTAATTGGTGCTGTGTTACTGGGAGCTCTGAGTTAACAAGGGGGGTTCTCTTGTCCAAGGAGTTCAGGAAGGGATTGTTGCTTTGCCAAAATATAACTGAGCCATGAACTCCCAGTTGAGACTTTCCTGACCTCTGGTCTGTGTTGGATAACTCTGTCTTGTAGTGGATTAATCAGCAGGTCTTTAAAAGCAAGGGAAGTCTAACAGGAGAAGTAAATGGCAGAAGTTAAAGCTCTTACCTGTGAGACTTTGCATTTACTTCTCTCTCCCCTTCACTGCTCTTACTGAGGTCAGCACTAAACCTTATTTTTTTTGGAAATGAAGCAACCTCCTGGCAGTTTTAATACCATCCTTTTCCATTCACCTCAGGGAAGCCCCAGCTGTCCACCTTGGTGGCAGGAGGCAGGGAGCAAACTCCAGGTTGCCCATGGATCTCTGTCTGTGCTGTTTATGAGCTGCCAGCCCAGATGGTGGTTATAAATTACTTGTCTTCAGGCAAGAATGTACCTCTTGTCCCGTGAACCAGCAGACAGAAATGTTGACAGTCCTTGTAATGTTTTTCCCCCTGAAAAATGGTTATTTGGGGAGCTTTGTGCTTGGGTGTTGCAGTGGAATGGAGGAGGATGTTGCAGATTGATGGTTGCATTGTGTACATCCCTTAATGGGCTTGTTAGGAGTCTCTGCTGCTCGTGGATCTCTCCTTGGGGAGGCTCCAGGCAATAATAATTAACTCTGTGAAGGAAGATGGCTTTGAGACTGTGGTTTCCACACACTTAATTGCTTCAATTTTTTAACCTGCTGGAAAGTTTGGCTTTTGCTTGGATTCCACATGAAATGCTTTAGAGGAATGTGCTCTCTGTCTTTTGCTTCATAAGCATAAAACTTTGCATCTCTCCTCTATTCCTTTGCTTTCCCTGTGTTTAGGGGGAGCCTAATTGGCCAAAGTCATTAAGTGAGGCATCAACAATGACAGAGACTGACACAGGAGTGAGCCAAGCTTTAAGTAAAAGCAATCCCTGGAAGAGGCTTAAGGGTGGGAATAACTTCCCAGAGCCTGAGTGTTCCTTTTCGTCAGGCCAGTGCTGCTTTGGGGGTTAAAACTTGGAAGAAAGCTTTGCAATTCTGGTCCCTCCAGCTTCCTTTCACCACTAAGGAGCATGGCTGGGAAAGTATGGAATTGCTGTTGTCCCTGTCACATTAGCAGTGTCCCGGGCACTGCGAATTGAGCTCCTTCCCAGGAGGAGAAGTCCCCACTTTTCCAGGTTTCTGGACTGGGAGGATTTCTGGCTGTCCCTGTTTGTACTTCCCTAAGTCCCCTGCCCTTTCTCAGGGAGAAGGGCTGTGTGGGTGTTGGGGGACAGTCCGTGGGGCTGTGCTGGAGCCAGGTCTCTGTGCTGTTCCCTTCAGACTCTGCAGCAGCAGGAATGCAAACTCCTCTACAGCCGTAAGGAAGGGCAGCGCCAGGAGAACAAGAACAAGAACAGATACAAGAACATCCTACCCTGTAAGTGTTGCTTTGCCTCTGCCCCCTCAGCCTGCCACCCTTCAGGCTTGCTTTCCTTAGCTCCCAGCCACAGGGTTAATGAAGCACCACTGGCCTTTTGCTTCTCTTCAATGATAATTGCCCCTTTGTGTTGCCAGAAGGAGCCCTTGTGATCTCCACTTTGTGTCCCAGCACTTGCTCTTTGTAGATACCCGTATTTCCATTCCCACTCAAGGATGGGTTTTTATCTTCAGCTTTCATTTCAAAGCCTCCCATCCCTAAACTGTTATTCAACAAGCTGAAATGCTTACATTTAAGAGGATTAATTTGTGAGACAAAACTGCAACGTGCAGATCCAGAGGCTGTTTGTTTGCCTTGTCCATGTGCTTCTGAGTCCCCAGGGGATGTGGAGCCTGATTTTGGTCGAGCTTGTCATGGCAAGAGATGGCAAAAGGGGAAATCTGGAATATTCTGATCACTAATTTACTGAGTTTGACAACTTAAAGGCTGCTGTGTGTTCTCAAGGGTAGGATGCCAGTGTTTAACATCCATGTCTGTTTTTCCAGTTGATCACACCAGAGTTGTTCTCCATGATGGTGATCCCAATGAGCCTGTTTCAGACTATATCAATGCTAATATTATTATGGTGAGTACATTCCCACCTCCAGGAGCCTTTTTGGCACATCCCCTGTCTCCTCTTTAGCATTCTCACCTGAACCCAAGCGAGTCTTGTCACCATTTGTTGAATTCTTGGTGTTTTTTTCCCTCCAGCCTGAGTTTGAAACCAAGTGCAACAACTCAAAGCCAAAAAAAAGCTACATTGCTACTCAAGGTTGCCTACAGAACACAGTGAATGACTTCTGGAGGATGGTGTTCCAGGAGAATTCCAGAGTTATTGTTATGACCACAAAAGAAGTGGAAAGAGGAAAGGTAAAACCAGACTTAAACTGGCTTTGGGAAAGGTTGTGACATTTCAATTCAAGCAAGGACTGGAGTGACTGGGATAAATTGATTTCTATCTGGGATCTGGTGTGCCAGCAGATTCTTTGGAGCTCTGGAAGGTGCTGAGTGTCCTTTTTTTCTTGGTGCCTGTGGGAATTGAGTGATATACTCCTGTCATGCCATCAGGCCTCCCTTTCGTAAGGACTGTCTGCTTAAATTTTAGCTCCTGAATGGGAATATTTGTATTTTAAACAGGGAATGAGGCACTGGAGTGTGAGATGGAGCCAGGCAGGAGTTCTGTGTGCTTGGAGGGGTAAACTCCCTGCTCCTGTCCCAAGAGCCTTGCCATTTATTTGAGCTGCTCAAGCCTGGACAGACTTCACTGGCAGAGCAGAATTGTGGGGCTTTATTCTTGCAGGATGAATGGAGCTGCTGCTGTTTCTTCCCTGAAAACCACAATGCCATGTGAGAGTTGCTGCCCCACATTCCTCCCACTCAGGCCAAGTTACTCCAGTGCTGTTCCCTCTTCTGGCTCAACTTCCCAGGCTTGAATTTGAGAACATTCTTACTCTGGAGCTGCCTGGTTGGAATCCCCAGCCAGGAAGGGTTTAGGGCTTTTGTTCCTGAGTGAGGTCCTTTGCCTGCCCTGTGTGCATGGACACAGCTCCCTGTCCAGCCTTGCTGACCTGCACCCCCTGGGAGCTGCATTTCCTGCTCCCAGAAAGGGAATTCCCATGCAGTGCTTTATCCCAGGAACCTCCACTTCCCTTTGATCTCACCTTCTCCCTGTCATCTGCCAAACGTGAGCTTTTCACTTTGTTCCTGGCTCCTGGTGACATGTGGCAGGAAAGAATAGGAAATAGTTCAACACTGATCCCCTGGCAACACTCACACTCAGCTTCCTGTGTATTGCATGGATTTATCTCTGAAACCTGGTGCTTCTGATCCTTTTTATATTTGATAAACACTTTCTGTTCCCTCTCCTTTTTTTTTTTAATTTTCCCTGCTTCTTTCAACACCATTGTCCAGCTTTTTACCTTCTTTCATATTCCATGCTGTGGTTCTGAATGGAAAGCTGGTGCCTTGCTAGGGGAGCATCTCTTGTGAAAACAATCAAATGAAAAGTGTGGAGAAGCTTTTCTATGGGGTTCCTTCCCCTGCCACAAGAGCTGCCTTGGGGTGTATGGACTGAAGACAAACTGGATTTTATGGGCTTCTCCCCCTGACTGAGGCGTCAAAGCTGCCTTTAGTTGGTTTAGACTTTGTCTTGTGGATCTTTTTTTAGCCTTTTAAACTTCTGCCCATTCATCCCCCTTATAAAGGGACAGGATTTGTGTTTCCTTCCTGAGAAAACACTTTGCAGTGACATCCATCCTAGCTTTTTGTTTGGAAGAGAAGAAATAAATTCTGGGGTTGTTTTGGAAGGGTTGCCTTGAATACATCTCTCTTTTCTTCAAGTCATTTATTATTTTTAATAACCTCCTGAATGGCCTCTTCTCCTCTGCAGTTTCTCCATTATTCTTCCCAAAGTTTGCTGGAGAAAACACTTCAATGCCTGATCACTCCATCAGTGCTGCATTGAGGATTTTTTCTCTACCTTTCCTTGTTTTCTGCTGCCTGTTCCACTTCTTAAAGAATTGCAAATAACAGCCCTGAGAGCAGAGCCAAGCTTTTTTATCTCAGGCCAAGGTTTCAGAGCTGTAGGAAGGAGAACCCTGTGCACCAGAGCTGCTTCAGGAGCACAGGGCCCAAGGAAAGGAGGAACTGGGAGCCATCTCAGCTCTGCAGAGAGTTCTGCAGCAGCAGCAAATACTTATAAATTAAAATAGTGGGGTTTTGGAGCCAGTCCATGGAGCCAGTAATAAATGCAACCCCTCTGGCAGAATGAAGCTAATTTTAACAGCATGTCACTGTTCAGACTTGCTCTACCAACTGCTCTGGTGTTCAGAGTTCTGTGTGGAAACTGCAAGTTATTTCTGTTGGAACCCACCAAGATGAACATCCTTTCTGTAGTTCCTACCCTTATGACAGGGGAAGAAGGGCAAAAATAACAGGCAAGCAGCTTGTTGCCTAAATAGGCTGGGAAGGGTGTTCTGAACCCTCTTGGTGTGCCTTGGGCTGGCAGGAGGAACCTCCCTGTGCTGTGTTTTCTCCTCAGCATGCAGGAGGAGCTGCCCATGTTGCCCTGGTGAGATGCACCTCCTGTCATTTCTCATTTTGTGCTGCATTCCCAGGAGATGCTCTTTGCTGACCTGTCACAGGAACCCAATCCAAGTGGCAATAGGTGAATCCATCCCTCAGAGGGTGGAATTTATCCCTGGCCAAAGATAATCTGTGTGGACAAGCATCCCACCAAAGGCTTTACATTCCAGAGCCACAGACAGGAGGCTCCAGCATGCCCAGTTCCGTGGGGGTGCAGTTAGAGCTGTGTCAGTCCTTCCTGCTCCAAGGCATGGAGAAGCAGGCATGGGAAAAAAAAAAAAAGCAAAGACCCAGGTTGAATTTCTGCTAAACATTGTATTTATTTTGTTGGGGTTTGGTAGCAGGGTAAGCTGCAGCTTTCTGCAGGCAATTCAGTGTTTTGAAACCTGTAGCTGGGTGGACATCCAACATTTTAATCTCCAGGTTTTGAAAACACGCAGGCAAAGTGAGTTCTAATGTGATCACAACAGAGGAGAAATTGCCTGTGCCTGTTTGAAATCATCCAGAGCTTGTCATGGAGGAGAAATTTCCCCCTAAAATGTGCTTTACCATGTCAGCAGTTGGTGGTGGGAATTGTCCTCTGTGTATTCTGAAACTGCAGCTCCAGAAACACGTTAATCACTTTGCAAAGCAGCCTTTTTTCTTTTTCCTTTTTTTTTTTTCCCCCCCCTGACTGATTATTCCATTTGTGTTGTTTTGGGGTTTTAAATCTTGCAGAGTAAATGTGTCAAGTACTGGCCTGATGAATATTCCCTGAAGGAGTACGGCGTGATGCGTGTCCGGAACGTCAAGGAGAGTGCAGCACATGATTACACACTAAGGGAGCTTAAACTTTCCAAAGTTGGCCAGGTGAGTGGGGCAACAACTCTGTCCTTTCAGTTCAGGTTGCAGATCCCCCCCAGAACTGGCAGGAATCGACTCTTCCTGTGGAATCAATAAAAGCACCAAGAGATTAATAAATGGAGCCCTGTCTTTCTTTGAAGCCCCACGTTTAGTTCCATCCATCTCCCTCTTTGCCCTTGGGATAATAGAGGATTCTTCCACCTAAGCAGTTTTTGGCAGGAGATGCTCTGCTGCAGAGCTTGGAGGGGATGTGGAAAGAGGGAGAGTCCAGGCAGGAATTGGATCCCTCTCATGGAGGTGGTTGCACCAGGAGAAAAGGTTGTGTGTAGAAAGATCACTTAAAGAAGGACTAAAAAGGTGAGGAGGGAGTCAGTGTGGAATTAGGATTGTTAGGGAACAGTTTGGATCAGGGAGCAGAACAAACCATGTAAGAGACAAATAGCCAGGAGTCAGTGACCAGTGACTGGTCAGGCCAGGAGGGCTCTGCCTCGTTCCCTCCTTCCCACCTGGCTCTGCTGTGCCCAGAAAGGCTCTTTCAGCTGGATTTGTTGTGGAGGGTCTTGTTTCCATGTGCTGTCCCTGCAGGGGAACACGGAGAGAACAGTCTGGCAGTACCACTTCAGGACCTGGCCCGACCACGGCGTTCCCAGCGATCCTGGTGGTGTCCTGGACTTCCTGGAGGAGGTGCACCACAAGCAGGAGAGCATTCCTGATGCTGGGCCAGTGGTGGTGCACTGCAGGTGAGGACATGGGGACAAGAGCCCTTCAAGGGCCCACTTTCCCTGGGAACTTCTCAGGGTTCCACCTGTGCAGGTGGTTGTGCTTTCCCCGGGTTCTGGGAGGGTGCCACGTGGGTCCCTTCAGAGCAGCCCACTGTCACAGGGCCTTGTTTGTATAAATCACAATTTCTGCTGGTGAATGAGGAGGGGGAACCTTGGCTGGGCCATTTCAGGTGCAGGATGCTGGGAATTCCAGCGTCCTGTCCCACCTGGCAGTGCTCTCCTCAGTCTGGGCTTATAAATGAGATACTTTTTCTAAGGCAAGGAGCTCTTAGGTCTGACCTTAAGGTTTTTTCTGATCCAGGGTTGTTTGTAAGTGCTGAGGTGCAAAGGTGCTGGTGATTTCTGTCTCTTCCATGCTGAGCTGCTGAGGGCTCTGGTCCCTTTTGGCTGTGTGGTTTAACCCTGGCTATAACCTGAAAGCCTCACACGAAACACTTCCCTGGGCTGGTGTTTTGGGGTCTGTTCAGAGAGAGCAGAACAAACAACTCCTCTTTTTCTCGTTTTCCAGTGCTGGGATTGGACGAACAGGAACGTTCATCGTGATTGATATTCTCATTGACATCATCAGAGAGAAAGGTGGGTGCCCCTTTGCTTTCCTGTCCTGTGGGGCCCTGCCAGGAGCAGCAGATGAGCCCCCAGGGGTGCAGAAGGGTCTCTGTGCCCATATCACTGTGTCAGTGCTGTGCTGACTCCCCCCAGGTGTGGACTGTGATATCGATGTCCCAAAGACCATCCAGATGGTGAGATCCCAGAGGTCAGGGATGGTGCAGACAGAGGCCCAGTACAGGTTTATCTACATGGCAGTGCAGCACTACATCGAGACCCTCCAGCGCAGGATCGAGGAGGAGCAGGTCTGTTTCTCTGAAATAGCAAATATTGTATTACCATAAATATAAAATAGCAGTTCAGCAGGGAGCAGAGTTGCTTGTTTGCTGCAAACAGTGGGAAGCCCACTGGCTGCTGGAGAATGAAATGGGGTTTCTTCTGCCAAGGCAGACGAAGGCTGAGGACAAGTGCTGGTTCCATGGGGTTGGCATGTTGTGGTGGAAAGGGGAATGTGGAAAAATGAGGGTTTTCAGGTCTTAAAACAGACAGCTTGAGGCAACCTTTGGGTTTTACCCATGTTTGTGTTTCTGCACACTGAGCCCTCTCCTAAACCCATCCTTGCTTAGTTCCTCCTGTGATGTCTTCCCTGCCTCAAAGGGTGTTTCCCATGAGTGACTCCAAACGTGGCTCTTTGCTGTGTTTTGCTCCACAGAAGAGCAAGAGGAAAGGCCACGAGTACACAAACATTAAATACTCCTTGTCGGACCAGACGAGTGGGGATCAGAGCCCTCTGCCCCCCTGCACCCCGACCCCAACATGTCCAGAGTAAGTCCATTTCTGCTCTTAGGTGGGAGTTCTGAGCTCTACTGACTCAGCAGGGACCTCAGAGGAGACTGAGTTATCCCACAGCCTGCCCTGGGCTGTTGCCCTGGGCTTTGCTCTGGAAACAAACCGTGCAGGATAATTGTCACTGAATTATATTGTGTGAACAATATGGTTTTCTACTCCAGCTGCATTCCTGGGACTCTGAATCTTGGTTTCATTTCAGGATGAGAGAAGACAGTGCTAGAGTCTATGAAAATGTGGGGCTGATGCAGCAGCAGAAGAGTTTCAGATGAGAAGATGCTCAGAGCCTTCCATGCCAAGGCAGGTGGGTATGGTCAGGGTGGGGGTGTCCAGCCTGGGCTGTGGAGAAAACACACACAAACCCGCCCAAAATGCTTCTAATTCACCCCTGCCCAAAGTCCAGAAGGTGATTTCAATTTAATTTTAATAATCTCACATCCTACTGCCAAAGCCCCACCCATTTCTCAGCCAGGTTTGGGACTTTGGGTTGAATTTAAGGCTTTCTGGAGTCAAAACTGAACACTTCTCTGTAACGTCAGAATCAGAAATAACTGCTGGGTTTGTCCTAAGTACTTTTTTTCTCCTTTCCCAGAAATGAATCTGGTTTTTAAAAAGGTCAAGAAAGAGATGGAAGAAGCTTCACATGAACAGTGAACTCTGAGGGCTTGGTACCTTTTTATTTACGGTTTTAATCCTTCGAGAATAGGCAAAACTTCAGATCATGGAAAGATTGGTTTTTATCTCTTCTCTCCAATACCTGATTTGCTCATTTTCCAAATAAAAGGAAATCCTTTCTACAATGTAGACAACTACTTTGTAGAGTCAGTTTTGAATCCTGCAAACTGTTGGACTGTCATCCATGTGTTTTTAAATAGTATTTTTGTTTCACAGTATGGTTATTAGTGGTTTTTTTTTTTCCTTATTTGAGCAGTTGTGGGATTTTTGGGGAGGGAGGGGGCTGGGGTGGGCAGGGGAGAGCAGTGACATGGATCAATCCGTTACACTAATGTAAAATAGTGGTGGGAACAATCCTTGAGTGCCGGGAAACAGTGGATGGCCGGCGGGAATGCATCGACTGCATGATCAGATAGTCCTGAGACATTTCAAACTCTCTGGGCCTCCTGGGCTGGGCAGCTGGTGCTGTGAAGGTGCTTTCTGTGCTCACTGGGGGCTCCACTGGGGCTCAGCTGCCTGCCTGGCTGGGCTGCCTTCCACAGGTCTGGCTTTTCCAGCAAACAACATTTCCTTTCCGTGGTCTCTCCACCCAGAGCAGGAATTGGCTGTTTCTCTCAGCTGACTGAGTGGTTTGTGAGGACCCTGTCTGTCCATCTGGCTGTGTCCATGTGCTAAACTGGAGCCTGGATCTGTAGGGCTAAGATAGTTTGTAAGGCTGCATGAGGCCACCTTGGCAGCACACTGGAACCAGGGGAACCAGTGGAACCAGTGACCCGCTGCTCTCCTGCTGGGAGGGGGCAGCTGGGGAGCCCCCAGGTTTTTAGGAAAGGCTTTGTGCTGCTGTGACTGGCTCCATTGCAGCTGTGTGGGAAGGCAGTGCATGGAAGGATCCCCTGGAATTGCCTTAGTGGGACAGGGCAGCGGGAGAGCAGCGAGGCCACGGCCGGTGTCACCAGGCACGACTTTGTCACCTCCCCCCCAAGTGCCTTTTGGAGCTGCCTGGAAGTTGCTGTCCCATTTAAAAATCTCGTTAATCTGAAACTACTTCTGATTGTCAGTGAGCCAAAAGCCTCTTGGAGGCTCCAGAAGGAAGGTCTGATGAGCTGCCCCCTGTTTGGGTCCCTTGCTTTGCCCTGTGCAGTTCCCTGGAGCAGCAGCTCCCCCTGGACCTGGGAGTGGGGCCTGGGGTGGCACCACCTTTCCCCGTGGATTTGGGGAAGTTCTGGGACTTCAGGGCTGTTCAGGAACCATTTCCATTTCCATGCAGGGGGTGACACTGCACGAACTGCAGTGGAACTGTGTTATTGGCCTTCCTGGTGGAATTCTGCTGAAGCCTGGAATGTAATTAGTGCAGCTCTGTGAAAGGTTAAGTAGGAGATTACATTTCCTTTTCCTGAGAGTGCTTTGCAAATTCAAATATTTGAACAGTGTGTTTGAACTGAGTGAAGGTGCTTTGTTAATGTTGAGCAGAATTTTGTTACTTTGCCTGTTGTCCTTTTTGTCTTTTGGGGCTTTGGGATTAATTTTGGAACTCCTGTCACCAGCATACCATAATGTGTGTTTTACTGGCAGAGCCTTATTCTTAGTCATAAATACTGGTGCCCTTTCTAGACCCAGCTAGGTGATGAGGAGGGAGGAATGTGTTCCTTTTGGTGGAGGTGCCTGCTCTCCATGCCCTACTCCCTCTGTGTCCCCATTCCCAGCTCTGCTGCTGGCCAGGCTCACACACCAGTGCTGGTCTTTTGGGGAGAGCAATTCCACGTTTGCCTAAAACCTGGGGCAGAGCTGGACAAATTCTGCTCTCCCAGAGCAAGGTGGGCTTCAGGCTTGGCTTTGGAGCTGCTCTGCTCCACCCTGGGCAGTCAGGGGGCAGGAGGGAAGGATCCTGACCTGTCTTAAGAGCTTGCCCTGTGTAGGCAGCAATCAGCTCCATGGCCAATGTGAAGTTGCCTCATGACCTCATTTGAGCTGTTTAGGGGCTTACTCTGAATTTTTGTTGTCCTTAGAAGCAGGGAATTGTTGCTGCAGAATATGTATTAATCCTGGGGAGCATATGGTGGGAGAATGGCAGCGAGGGGGGAGCAGGAGCTGCAAGGTTGGGAGTAAAGGGGTTCCCTGTGCCCTGGAGACTCCAGAGGGGAGAGCAGAAAATGCCCCAGAAAATGTGGCACCTTCCCCACACCAGAGAGAGATGGAGGGTTCTGAAAGGAAAATGAGTAAGAAATTAAGGATAATTCTGAGAGACAATTGGAATTCTTTTTAACCAACACATTTGAAGCTGGGCTTTCTGACAGATGAAGCAACAAAGAGCAATGTCCCTGGGGCCAGGGGGGCTCAGGGAATGTGGGTTTCCTGGATTGCCAGGGAGGGTTTTAGAGGATTCCACTTGGAGCATCGATTTGTAAGGCTATTCTGGATCAATGAGTGGAAAAGGGATGCAGGGCTGAAGTGTTCTCTTGGAGAAGACTTTATTCCACAAGGGAAATTTACCCCAGTTCTAAGGCACAATAATTTCTGCCAGCATGAATGTGCTGCAGACTTCATTTACTGAATGTTTTAGAGCATAAACTTTAATCTGAGCTAACTGTCGTTAGGCCTGATTGGTCCTCCTATTAATCCTGACCAAACTTTGCTTTTCCCTCTTAAAACATGTGTTGGAAACATGATTAACCAGGACACAGCTAACACAGATACAAACCCTGTTTCCTTTTTTCCTGTAGGGATGAGAGAATTCACAGCTGGTACTAGAATGTGTTGTCAGGTTTTGATTTTCTACCCATAACTTCATTATTGCAAAGTAATTTTTAATTTCTCCCTCCTAAATAGTGAAACGTAATTAATAATTCCAAGCCTGTTTATTTATGACATTATTGTGATTTTTTTTTTAAGTTACAATACTAAAGACTAATGAAAAAGGATCCTCTTATTAGGTGGAGTAGACCCTGCATTTATTTTTTTTTCCTGCAATGTATGAAGTATTGTACCAGAGTATTAAATGAAATGTAATATTTTATTGAGAAATTTCTATCCTTTAAAAGGAATACATTTAGGATGTCATCAGTTTGATGTGAATCATGTAAATGTTGATAATGAGCTGTTTATTCTCCATCTGGTGTTTCAAAAGACTCACTTCTTGCCTTTTGCCCACGTACAGTCTATAGACCACTTACCATTGTCAAAATGTGACATTAAAATGATAGTTCCTGTATAGAAATAGTGGTGGTTGTCCCTTGTTTTCTGGGCTGGTATTTATGGGGTTTAGTTCAGCTGCAGTGGGATTCTTGTTTTTATTGCTGCCAAGCTGTATTATGAGAAACAAAACATATCTGTAAACAGCAGAAATGGAAAAAAAAAATTAAAAAAAGGGGAAAATAAATAATTAAAAAAAAAGAAAATAAATAAAACTCATTTTCTTAAGCTGCTTTGTGAGTTGCTGTGTTCTCCAGCTGCAGGCACGAGGGCTGTGCTCTTGGGGCTGGGGTTCCCAGCTTGGATCCGTGGGAGGAGGAGCTGCAGGAGCAGCTGGAGCACAACTCCTGGGAAATGGGGTGTGTTTGAGCTGCCCTCCCTGTCCCTCCCATCTGCTGCCAGCCCTGGTGCTCCAGGTGCTGCCCCTCCATCCCAGGGGGGTCCCTGCCCCTCCTGCTCCACCTTCACATCAACACCCTCCTGTCCTTTCCTCCCCTGGAGCTTGATGGGGAACATTTGGGTCATGGAGACACCCCAAGGGCTGGAGCCCCTCTGCTCTGGAGCCAGGCTGGGAGAGCTGGGGGGCTCACCTGGGGAAGAGAAGGATCCAGGGACACCTGAGAGCCCCTTCCAGAGCCTAAAGGGGCTCCAGGAGAGCTGGAGAGGGACTGGGGACAAGGGATGGAGGGACAGG
>JAWWEE010000034.1:10335182-10349306 GCA_035221455.1 Xenops minutus | reverse complement strand
CCCCCATCCCTGGGCACTGCTGCTGCTCCCCAACCTGCCCCCCATCCCTGGGCACTGCTGCTGCTCCCCAACCTGCCCCCCATCCCTGGGCACTGCTGCTGCTCCCCAACCTGCCTCCCATCCCCTCTGCTGGGGCAGCCTGTGAGCCCAGGGGGATGGATACCTGGGCATGAGGGGGTCAGGGCATCTGGGCAATGCACATCTGTGGTTGGGCAACATGGGAGGTTCCTCCAAACAGCTTCTCCCAGAGGCAGGATGAAGCCTTGCTTGCTGTGACAGCGCTGCCACATGGAGCTGTTTTCTACCCTGAGGACACCTTGGTTTTTCCTCCTGCTTCCTGGAGCTCTTCTGCTTCCCCAGGTAGCCCCATGTCCAAACCATGCCCTGCTCCAGCCCTTTTTTTCTTGTCAGGGCTGTTCATCCACCCTGCAGACACATGACAGGCAGACACAGGACCTCAACCCTCTCAATGAGCTTTTGGTGTTTTTGGGGCAGCAGGGTTGGGACATGGTGAGGAGGCTGTTACTGCCCGAGGGGACCTTGGGGCACAGCAGCCTTGGAAACACAACTGTGTGGAAGAGGATGGGTCTTTCCAGATTTTCAGCCTTCCCACAGCCCCTTTGCTGGCACTGCAGGAAGCTCTTCCCACCCAGGAGTCACTTTGACTATCAGGAATTGTTTGTGGATGACAAAATGTGCAGCAGGGCTGGCAGGTGGGATGGGATGGGCAGCATTCAGAGGAATTGGAAATGGGATGGGATGGGATGGGATGGGATGGGATGGGATGGGGTGGGATGGGGTGGGATGGGGTGGGATGGGATGGGATGGATGAGGCTGAGCTGGGCTCACAGATAATGAAGGAAAAGGTTGTTGGGTGGTTATTTTATCCAGCCATGCTCTCTGTGTTCTTGTCATTCCCAAAACAAGGACCCGGGGTAACCCACCTCCCTCCCGCACATCCTCCTCCCCCACACGGGTAATTAGCATGACTGTGGGATCCTGTTAATTGCCTTGATTGTCATGTTTGGATTTATGGGTTAATTGCTAATATCTGGTGTAATGGTTTCCCCTCTGGCTATTTTTGATCCCAGTAATTAACCTCCCCCGTTTTGGGGGGGGCAGATGCTCATCCCTTTCCTCTCCAGCAGCGATCTGGGTGAGATCCCTGCCCATGGGTGCCCTGGTGAGATCCCTGCCCATGGGTGCCCTGGTGGGATCCCTGCCCATGGGTGCCCTGGTGGGATCCCTGTCCATGGGTGCCCTGGTGAGATCCCTGTCCATGGGTGCCCTGGTGGGATCCCTGCCCATGGGTGCCCTGGTGGGATCCCTGCCCATGGGGGCTCTGGTGGGATCCCTGCCCATGGGTGCCCTGATGGGATCCCTGCCCATGGGGGCCCTAGTGGGATCCCTGCCCATCCCTGCCCCTGCCCAGTGTTTTCCCCTGGCCTGAGTCACCTCCAGAGGCTCCAGCCAGCCAGCTCCTGCTCCCACCCTTGCTCTGGAGCCTCCGTGTCTCTGAGCATGACACAGACCTGTCCTTCGTGCTCCTCTCTCCTGCTTTTGCCTGGAGGAGGGAGGAGCAGGGGAGGGCACTGCTGGCCACAGCCTGGAGATGAACCAGAACATCATGTCTGAGTGTCAAATTAATACCTGCCTCGTTGCTCCCTGCAATCCTCTGCTCCCACCCTTTCTTCCACTACCCTCAACTACCAAAAAAAAAACCCTCAGAAGATCCCAGAATGGTTTGGGTTGGAAGGGACCTTAAAACTCACCTAATTCCACTCCCTGCCACGGGCAGGGACACCTTCCACCAGCCCAGGTTGCTCCAAACCCTGTCCAACCTGGCCTTGGACACTCCAGGGATGGGGCAGCCACAGCTTCTCTGCCAATCCTATGCCAGGGTTTGCCCACTCTCACAGGGAACAATTCCTTCCCAATATCCCCTCTAAATCGTCCCTCTTTTACTTTTAAACCTTTGCCCTTGTGCTTCCATTATCTGCTGGTTTTAAAAGTCCCTCTCCTTGCTCTTTACAAGCTCTCCTGTAAAAATCCTGGCTCTGGGATCCTCCTGCATCCCTGCCCTTGATCCCTGTTTCCCACACGGGTGGCACTGCCAGCATCTCTTGCCCCCGTGTTGGAGCTGCCCTCGCTCACAGCCTGGATCCATCCCCATTCCCAGCTCTCCCCTTTCCACATTGTCCTAGTAAGTGATTTTTTTCTTTTCCATTTTTTCTCTTTTGGCTGCCTGTTGCAGAGCTTGCTCCTGATTTCCCCGGAGAGGAATAAAAGCCAGAGCACAGATCCAGCCTGGAAAATCACCATCAGTGGGCAGATCCATCACTCTGGGATGGAGCCCTGACTGGAGCTGCAGTGCTCTTGGAATATCCCAACTGGGATGTGTGTGTCCCTCCAGATAGGATGGGAGGAGAGGGAACCTCCAGCTCAGTTTTCCCCAGATGCTTCCCAGTTTCCCAGACCTTCATTTAATGGCTTCTAAGAGATATTTTAGCCTGAGCTTTGGTCTTAACCAGGCTGTAAATCTGCTTTCCCCGGGTTCATTATCAGGCCCCTTATTCCAGGAGCTGTCAGTGGGCAGAGCATTCCCATCACCATCCACCAGAGCGTTCCCATCTCAATCCACCAGAGCATTCCCATCACCCCCCATCAGAGCATTCCCATCTCAGTCCACCAGAGCATTCCCATCACCCCCCATCAGAGCATTCCCATCTCCATCCACCAGAGCATTCCCATCTCAGTCCACCAGAGCATTCCCATCACCACCCACCAGAGCATTCCCATCTCAGTCCACCAGAGCATTCCCATCACCACCCATCAGAGCATTCCCATCTCCATCCACCAGAGCATTCCCATCTCCATCCCTGCTCCCCTCCCTGACATTCCTGGGTGGGAACCAGCTGTTTAGCCCTTTAACAGGTTCTGCTGTTGATTTTTATATTGTTCCAGCTCCTTCATCAAAGCACCACCACCCGTGGTCGAATCCAAGGCCCTGGAGCGCCAGGAAACTCGTTTTGGAATCTCAGGGAAAGCTGGGGTTGGGTTAATGAAATCTGCTTTTCTGCAATGTGTGCTGATTGGCACTAATTAAATTGCTCTTCTTCATTAAGCGAGTCCTGTTTCAGACCTTCCCTTGTTTTCAATGTCAGCCCAGCGATTTGGGAGGTGACGTGGATTGTTTTAATGCTCCAGGAAATAAATAACGCCACTGGAATTCAAAGTAAGTCTTTTAAAAAGGCCTTATAATGCAAAAAAAAAAAATAATACCAGGAATTAACTCTTTGGCCAGTGCTTTCAAACCTCTTTGCTTCAATTGCTCCAGGCCGTGCTGATTTTTGAAAAGTTTGGCATTAATAATCTCAATTTATCAGTTTATTTCAATTTGTGATGGAACACAAAACATTCCATTGCACCAGGGCACAACTGCACCATGTCATTCTTCATCTCCTCTATTAAATAATCTCAATTTCTCTGTGTTATCAGCAGCATTTCCACCCACCTGTTGGTTTTGGGGCTGACGCCCCTGCTCGGGTGGACCTGGACCTGCTGGGGCTGGACAGGGACCACGGATTTCTTCCCAGCTCCTCTTGCTCCCATTCCTCTCGTTCCCTTTCCACTTTATATGGTAGCCACAACCTAGTCCTATA
This sequence comes from Xenops minutus, assembly GCA_035221455.1. NCBI lineage: Eukaryota > Metazoa > Chordata > Aves > Passeriformes > Furnariidae > Xenops > Xenops minutus. The sequence goes on along the minus strand of JAWWEE010000034.1, from coordinate 10,345,644 downwards.
CATTGCAGTGTGTAGAATAAACCTTTTTAAGCCTGATTACGGCTCCCGAGCGAGGCTTTTACGAATTTTCCTCCGCAGCTTTTAAAATAATTAACTGGCCCCAAGCAGAGTCCAATTCTCTGGGGTTTTCACCCAGTTCTGTCCCTCCCCAGGGGACTGGGCTCACCTGCCCCTCCAGTCCTTGTGTTCTCAGCCCTTTCAGAGCAGAGGGACGATGTGAGTGGGGGAGACTTTCCCAAGCCTTGCTGTGCCCAGCACAGCTCAGCGAGGCCATTCCCAAGGCACAATCCTTTGGGATCCCTGGGGAGGGGCTTGGAGTAGCTGTTTGCTGCTTTATTGGCCTTGGGGGGGACGAGAGAGCCGAGGGATCCCGAGCTTAAAAATTCCTGGGCTTGGAGCAGCCTGGGCTGGTGGAAGGTGTCCCTGCCCATGGCAGGGGGTGGCACTGGGTGGGCTTTGAGGTCCCTTCTGCCCCAAACCATCCCGGAATTCTTGGATTCTAACATATAAACGGTGCCTCTTTGCCGCTCCTTGACTCCCCTCCTGTTTCCTTGCTTTAATTCTGCTTTTTCGGGTGTGTGTTGATTTCCCCCTGGGGCTGGACCTCCCCATCCTTTTGGGGTGCCTGCAGAGCCGATGGGGGTGCAGGTTTTGGCATGGGGGGCAGCGCAAGATTCCGACCTCCTGCCCAGGGTTTTGGGGGGGCGGCTGCTCTGCCCTCACCCCCCTCCCCAATTCCCCACCGCGGGGCAAACCCATCCCACAGATCGTGCCCCTGGCAAGTGTTTCCACGCCTTTGGATTCTCCACGTGGCGCGCATTTGGAAAGGATTTGCTCGGAAATGCGCCCTCCCATTGTGCCCTGCTTGTTTTTCTTTCCTTTTGGGGTGGAAGAAGCGAGAGGAGGAGGAGGAAACTCTTCGGCCTCGCGGGGTCGTTTAGCCGGGAGGGAGATGCACAGTCCGTGACTGTCCTGGAGGGGTTTAAAACACCCTTGGAATTCCTCTTTCCATCCTCTCTCCCATCGCCTTTAAGCCCCCAGCTCATGGCTGTGTGGGGTGAGAGGTGCCCTGCTTGCCATGGGATGGGAAGGGGCTGCAAAGTGCCCCCAAAATAACCCCAACACATCCCAGTGGCAAAGGAGAGGCGTCCCCTGTGCTGTCCCCTCTGAAATTTGAAGGGACCCAACTCTGTCAAGCATTAATAGCTGGGGAATAGTTTTTCCTTGTCCTTGGGTTGAGGAGGAAACAACATAATAACAATAAAATAACAAAAATAATAATATAATAACAATAAAATAACAAAAAACAATAAAATAACCACGTCTGCTCTGTTAGCTTTGTGGGAGCTGCTCATTGCCGGGTACTGGAGGAAAGAAAGGGAAAAACAGGCTGGGAAAGAGAAAGGGAAGAAAAAAGAAGAAAGAGAAAAGAAAAAGAAAAAAGAAAGGGGGGAAAGAAGAAAGGAGGGGGGGAAAAAAGAAGAAAGGGAGGGGAAAGAAGAAAAGGAAAGAAAAGAAGTAAGGGAAGAAAATTCGGACCGATGATCTTAGAGAGATCTTTCCCAACCTTAATGATTCTATGGAAAAAGAACAAAGGAAAGAAAAAGGAGAGGGGAAAAGGAAAGAAAGGGGGAAATAGAAGAAAGGGAAGGGAAAAAAAAAAGGGAAAAAATCAAAAAGCAGAACCCAATTTGCTTTCCTCTCTTGCCTTTTGTCTCCTCTTTCTTCCTTCTGGAGTATTTCACAGCTTCCCTTGGAACGTGTTTTTGGATTCAATGGGAATCAGGGGTAAAAAAGAGAGGAAAATCCCCAGGATCTCTCCATCCCCTGGCTGTTTCACCCTGCTAAGCACAGCTCTGCCGGTGCCCACTCTCAAGGACGGATGATCCTTGTGGGTCCCTCCAGCTCACCCTTTTTGGGATTTTGGGATTCTGGGGTTCCAAGGCAGCGCTGCCCGAGGGATGCTCTGACAGCCCCCCATGTCCCAACCTTCCACCCCAGCAGCCCGGAGCTGCCGCGCCCCTTTTTGGGGAACACCCGCCAGGGGTGCAGGGGGTTTTGGGCTCCCCAGAACTGGGGGGGTTGCCTCTTCCAGCTCCTGGGGGGGGTTTCTCCCTGTGCCTGGAAGAAGAGCTCCCCAAGGGCCCGCCGTGTCACCCCATCCCTGTCCCCTCCAGCCCCGCACTGCGGACGGGCAGCTCTGTTTGTCCTTCTGCACAGTTCCACCAACACCCTGGGTTTTTTCTTTCCCCTCCCCGGTTCTTCAATCCTTCCGAGCGGGGACGCTTCACTGAATTTTAAATAAGCTCTCGAAGCTGTGCATTAAAAGCCAACGAGCCAGAATATCAATTATGTGGATGTAAATGAGGAGCAGCTCCGGGGAAGTGGAGTGGTGGCTTTGGCTTGATGCTGGTGGTGAGAGATCAGGACCTGCTGAGTGACGGGGGCGGAATGGAAACCACTTTCTTCTTCTTCCAGCCATCCTCAGAGCCGTGGCTGTGCACAGGGAGCCGGGAAGGTTAAACCCTGCAGGGGAAGAGGAGCTCAGGGAGGAGTTATAAACCAGATTAGCTGGAGCTGCAGGAGGTCTCCAGTCCTCTGGGCTGGGGAAGTTGCGAATCTCCTCCTGCTTGGACCGTCCTGTTCTGGCTGTGCTGGCACCTCCGTGTTCCCTAAATTGTCTCACTGCTTCACCTTCCTGTGCCAGTCCCTCTGGCTCGCAGTGGACCTGGCTGGGTCTCCATCCTGCGGGTTAATGCACCAAAATCCTCCTCTTCCCTGCAAAGTCCCCATCAAGTGATTAGAACCAAGAGGTGCCAATGTTCCCTGGCAGGATCGTGCCTGGTGCCAGCCCCGTTGGCATTATTGATGGCACCTTTGTCCCGCTCGTTCAGGAGCTGAGGAGCATTTCACCCGCCTGAATTTCGGCTTCACTCTTGGCGTTTGAGCTCCATTTGCTCGCTGTGCAGTTTAACAGCGCTGCTGTTTTCTCTCCTGGAGCAATTAAACCCCTCAGTGCCAGGGCAGGGACAGGCTGGCCACAAGCTCTTCGTGGCACTGTTGGCTCTGCCCCAAGTGCTGCAGAACCCTCTGCTTTGGGGGTTACCAATCACTGCTTCGGTGAACTTTGACAATTCTGGGAAGAAAAGCTCTTTATCAGGCAGTTTTTCTGGCACAGGACTGAGTCGGTGGAAGAGTTCGAGGAGGGAGGAGCTGGTGACAGCCTCGATGGTGCCACGACCATCTCTGGTCCAGCTGTGCCTCTTTGGTGCTGGATCCCTCTGGGGTTTGTCCCACGGGTGCAGGACGTGGAGCAGGGCTCATCTCCAGGGCACAAAGCTCACCCCACCCGGGGTGTCAGGGGAAGGGGGGCTGTCCCCAAAGCCATCCCTGCCTGTCTGAGGAGCAGGGCAGACTGTGTCTGTCACGGGAAAAGCCTTGGGAAGAGCTTTGGCACCTCCAGCAGCACCTGCCCTGGGTGTCATCACACTCCTGCTTTGCCACTTGCCAAGTGGCCTGCACGAGCATCCCTCAGTGCTGTCCTCTGGGGACATGTCACAGTGGGGCCCTGCCACCCTCTCCAGGGGCATCCCAGGGTGGGGACTGCCAGGAGTGGGGACCATTCATGCCAGCACCTTAAAGCCTTTCCCAACAGGGTGTTGCTGCACCCAGAGGCTGCTGCATCACTGGGGGATCTGCTGAGGAGCCACAGAAATGGCCCTTGGGGAGGAAGGTCTGTGGTACCACATTGTCCCAGGGGAATCCCAAATTAGGAGGTCCCGTCCTGGCAGGAAACGCTCCTGGAGATGCCACGTGGGGCAAACTCGGGGAGGGTGGGAAGAAAAGGAAAGCAAAACGTGTGTTTAACTCATTCTGAGGGAGAGCAAAGCAGACCGATGCTGTGAGGAGGAATGAACCGAGGCAGGGGAAGATGGGTGTGGGTGGGAAAAGGCCGGCGGGGCATTTCGGGTGCTACAAATTGCCATTTCCCAAACATTCCCAACTTTTGTGTTCGCTAACGTGGTGCCCGACTCCGCAGGGATAAATCCAGGGCAGGTTTGTAAATGCTGCATTGCTGGCAGCCAAAACACAAATACAACCTGAACGGCTGCCAAGCGGTAAAAAGCAGGGAAAAAAAAGCTCCGTGTCAGGATTTACAGGGCTGGAAAAGAACTGGCTCAGCCTGGGCGGCCGGGAAGGGGCTGGCACAGCCCCCGGCTCCCCTCCCGGGGCAGACATTTGGGAAAAGGAGAAGGAAAAGCTGCTTTCAGGCTGCCTGAAGCTCCAGGGAGGGTCCTGGAAAGGGCTTTCTCTGTCTGCTCCGCGAGGAAAGCTCTCCTGGCACATTCCACGTGGTGTCCAGGAGTCAGAGAAAGCAAAGGACGTGAAGAAATCCAGAAAGAAAAGCAGAGAACTGTGCAGGATCGGGGTTGATTTCCAGGTCTGGGTGTGCATTGTCGTGGATTTGGCTTGGATTTCTGCCTTGCCCTATTGGGATGGATCAGGAGGTGTTTTGTCCCCCAGCTCTGGCTGCTCAGTGTCCTGCACATCTAATTTATTTCCCTGCAAAGGCACATAACGATGCAGATAGAAGTTATTGATCCGGCGGCGCCGGCAGCACCGCGTGCTCCGTCCTGCTGTCCCCAGTGCCACCCCGGGGTGGGGACAGGGGACAGGGAGCCACCCAGCGCTGTGGACCGTGGCAGCAGACATGGAAAAGCAGTGCTGCCAAGGAAAGGGTTGAATTCCCCAAACCCTGGTCCTCTGGCTTCCAAACCAGTCAGGTTTTGGATGGAGGCTCAGACGTGGGCTGCGGCAGGGGGTGTGCAGGGGGATAAGCTCATCCTGGGTGATTTTAGCACCTTTTTTCCCTGCTGTTTTCAGAGCAGGAGCTCTGGGACAAGCCGGTCCCCCTCCATGGGGACAAGCAGAGGAGAGGAGGGGCTGCAGGACAGTGGGATGTGGGAGCAGAGACCACGCAGATCCCAGCGTGGGGACGGGGAGTGTGGGAAATAATTAAGAGCCGAGCCTGCTCGATGGATGCAGGTGCTTCTGAGCAGTCCTGGAAATCGGGTCCCTTCAATCTGTTCCTGGAAGAAAAGAAGGGAGCTTTGCCAGCTGTTTCTGGGATCAGCAGCTGGGAGGGCGATGGGAGCGGCCGGAGGCAGTGGGAGCTGCGGATGTGATGGGGCGTGTTCCGGGTGGGCTGCACAGGATGGGCCAGGGGATGGAGCACCTTGAATGGGGACATTTGCTCTGCTAATTCAGGGAGAGGCCAGTCCTGAGTGTCACTTCTGCAGGTGGGGTGGCAGCTCAGAAACCCCTCCCGGCTGTGGTGATGCTGCTGGGGTGGTCCAGGCATGGGGGAAAAGCTTGGACCCCTGCTCCAAGCACACCTGGATAATGGCTTTCTGGAAGGAGAAAATAATCAGGAGGGAGGCAGTTTTCTTTACAACCAGACCAATCCTTGCCACCCCTTCACCGTGCCAACCCCTGGGGCTGTTGGCACCGAGGGTCTCGCTGGAAGGGCTGTGTGTGAAACCCCAGGCTCCTTCCTGCTGGATCACACTTCCTGAGCAGGAATGCAGGGATGCAGGGATGCAGGGAGGCAGGGATATGTCACCTTCTCACCTGGAAGCCCTGGATGTCCCCAGACTCCGTGGATATGCAGAGTTACAGCCACAGGGCTCTGGACTGTCGCTCCCAATCCATCAGCAGAGCGGGGCTGGCACTGATCAGGTGCCTTGTCCTGGCTCTGCCCGCTGCTCCAGGGACCTTGTGCTGCCTCCAGCCAAATCTCTGTGGCTGGATGCGGGCTCAGCTCTTGCCAAGTCATTTCCTCTTCCTTAGTTATCTCTTGGTCCAAATAGAACATGTCCATTATATCTTATAATATCCCAGGGCAGCAGTTGGAGCAGAGCATCCGTGTGTGCAGCGTCTTGGCTGTGCCTGCAGGAGCAGAGATGGAATTCACCAGCCCCCCAGCCTGATCCTCTGGGAAACAACTGGCAGTTGTGGTCAGGTTTTGGGTGGAAATTCAGGTCAAGGCTTGCAGGTGCACTTCTTGGAGCGCAGGGTGGGAAGGTGCTGCCCATGGTCCTGCAGCCGATGTCATCCCTCTGGAGCATCCTCTGGAGTGGGATCGATGGACATCTGTCAAACCGAGCACTGGACTGTCTCCATCCCGCCTTAACCCACTCCCTACAATCCTCCCTGCTGCCAGGGAGCTGGGAAAATCTGCATTTGCAGCAGGAGATGCTGCCCAGAGCCAGGGCAAAGCCTGGAAATCCTCCCAGGGGAGGTGGTTTTGGGCAGCAACACAAAACTCCATCACTGACTGCTGCATCTGGGAGGGATGCTGGCCGTGTGTGCCCATCCAGCGGGTGCCCAGCGATACATTCCATGCTGTGCCCCTTTCCTGGGTCACAGCTCCAGGCACAGCATTTGATGTTGAGCCCCCCGAGCCATAAATCTCCATGAGTGCTGCAGCTGCCCAGCGAGGGGTGACCTGTGCTTAGCGGGCTGGGCTGGGTGACCTTCTCCAACCTTCTGCACATTTCTCCTGGAAGAGGGATGGCACAAACACCCTCTCGGGAGGAGGTTGCTCCCTAAGACCTTGTTTATCCAAGTTATCAGAATCCAGGGTGAATACACACTGAACTGCCTGGGAGTTGTTTTCTCCCAGTGTTTGTGCATTCAGGAATATTTTCTCCCAGTGTTTGTGCATTCAGGAATATTTTCTCCCAGTGTTTGTGCATTCAGGAATATTTTCTCCCAGCGTTTGTGCATTCAGGAATATCAAAGCCCTAGGATGTTGTTTTCCCTTTAAGCAGCAGCGAGATGACTCCACTGAAGATCAAAGCAACAGTTCTGGCATATCTCAAAACCTCTCCTCTCCCTCCCCTGCGAGGAGATGCAGGTGTTGGAGAGAATATTCATGCTGTGCTGCTCCAGGTTTAACCCTTCCCAGGGGACTGCAGAGGCTCCGTGAGGAGCTGCTCGTCCTCCCTGGGCTAGTGGAGCATCTCAGCTCATTGTGTTGCCCAGGATGAGGGATCTCTGCTGAGTTTCTTCCCAAAACACAGCATGCTGGCAGCTGGGAATACACCATCCCACATCCTAGGAGCTCCCAAACTGTGCCCTGTGCTACCAGCCCAGCAGCCTCTCCACTCTCACGTGAGAAACTCAGCTGCTGCTGCTTTAATTTCTCCAGGCAAATGCTCCCCTCCAGGCAGAGGCCTGGGCAGGGATCGATATCCTGCAGGATTGGCTGGGAAATAAAACAAAGTGGAAAACAGCCCTTTGTAGGAGGTGGCTGCTGGTGGCTTTGAGAGGGTCCCGTGGGTGCGAGGGGAGCTGAGCTGGGGACCCAAATCACGGCACCTGCACCCTCTGCTGCCTCCTCTCTGAGCTGGGATTGTTCCCTGGGACCAACACTTGGCAAATTGCTCCGTGCTGGGAAGACTTGGCAGCCAAATCCCTTTGCATCCAAATCCCTTTGCAGCCGAGGGCGGCTCGCGTTGTCACTTGGACAGCACTTGATGACAGTATTTATTGATCCCTGAGCTTGTTAGACAAGCGGCGTGGCTGGGGAAGGTGCCCCTGCTCCCTCCCCTCTGAGTACAAGGTGCACTGCTGGAACAGCCTGATCCCAGCAGAGACTTTGGGGAATTGAGATGTGTCGAGATGTTGCTGTGGATTTGTCTGGAAAAGGCAGCACTCACAGCATGGTGATGGGTCCCCCCAAACCTGCCCAGCCCTGCCACTGGTGCCAGCACTGGGAAGGGACCTCAGCCCCTGGTCACTGCAGGTTCAGTGGGGCAGAGGGCAATCGGTATTATTGATTTCCTTTCCAATGAGAGGGAACCTTTGGCCTGGGGTGACATCTGGAAAGAATAACAGAATCCCAGAATGGTTTTGGTTGCATGGGATCTTAAAGCTCATGGGCAGGGACACCTTCCACCAGCCCAGGTTGCTCCAAGCCCCATCCAATCCAGCCTTGGACACCTCCAGGGATCCTGGGGCAGCCACAGCTTTTCCAGGCAAAGCAGGGTCAGAACAGAATTCCTCGAATGTGGGAAAGGAGCCGTCTGAAAATCAGAGGGAAGAAAAATACTAACAAATGAACCCAGAAGACCCACCCTGTGCTGCCAGGGGGTCCCTGCACAGGCGGGTTGGTCCCCGCTAGCTGGAAAGACCAGGGGATTCTCAATCCCACCGATCCAGCTGCAGAACAGCCCTGGCATTCGCGGTGAGCAGTGTCACGGTGACCTGGTGCTCCTGTCCCCACCACCCGAGCAGCCTTTCTGCCTCCTCCCCTCGGGCTGGGCGGGGACGGCGGAGCCGCCAGCCGAAATCTGCCTTCGGGGCGCTGGCAGAAGGCAGAGATATTCTTGGAGCCAGGCTGGGGGAGCCAGCAGACACCGGCGGGGCCGGGCTTTTCTTTCCCAGCCTAAAATTCCCATTTGGGAAGCTGCTGGGGAGGGAGAGAAGAGCGGGGGGATGCTTTTCTTCAGAGCGGAGCCGCCCACCTCTCTGAGCCGGCTGGGGATGCGCCCGGACATCGCCCTTGGGCTGGGGCTTCATTCCTGCCGATCCCCCAAAAATCACTGGCATCAATCTGTGCCAAACCTGGCACGGGCTGGTTGTCCCCGCTCGCCGGGAGGGGGGCACGGAGGTGACACCCAGTGCCCCAGGGTGCCCAGGCTGGGGTGAGCAGCACCCCCAGCTATCGGCACCCTGCAGGACTCGCTGGGAAATAAAACCAGCTGGGAAAAGACCCTTTGCATGTTGGTGGGGGCTTTGAGTGGGTGCCGTGGGTGCCAGGGGTGAGCTGACGACCCGCATCACCCTCTGCCTCCCGCACGGCTCCCTGGCCACGCTGGCACCGGCCCGGCCAGGGAGCCAGCAGTGGGGCTGCTGGACCCAGATGTCCCCAGGTACGGGGGCATCTTGCCGTGCCCACTCCAAATTCCCTCCGAGCTGGTGGTTTTGGGGGCACAGCGTTGTTCCCCTCCCCGGCAATCCCGAGCAGGAGCAGGGATTGCAGCCGCCCTCTGGCACCCCTTCCCCTCCGGCTGGCGGCTGGCACAGCCCGGGCAGCGCTGCAAGCCCACGGCCCGAGGATGGGGAGGGGAGAGGCTCTATTTTAATACACCGCTGTGGGTTGGTGACCTAGAAAAGCAGCTCGGAGAGCAAGAGTGTGAAGTCCAACCTCCCCCGCCGCGAGCGGGGCTGCCGAGCACAGGGTGACCTAAATAAAGCCATGCGAGAGGTGTCGGGGGGTGCTGCTCCCCCAGGCCTGGGCTGGCAGCTCGGGGACCCCCTCCCCACATCCACCCGAGCCCACCAGGGCTTCAGGGACGGATAAATGCGTGGGTCCCTGTGTTTGGGAGGAGGCAGAGGGTGGGAGGAAGGAGGTCCCCCCAACCCTGTCCGCGGGTCCCTCGAGGCGTCGGAGGGTGTCACCAGTGACAACTGGTATCGAATCTGTATCAGCAAAGGGGTGGCCCAGGCGATGCTCTGCATTCATGGGTGGGAAGGAAGGCGAAGCTCCTTCCTCCCCTCTTTTTAATGCGCTGTCGGAAATCGTTGCCATTATTTAAAGCTCCCAGGTACGTGCTCTCCGCAGCCCCCGAAAGGAAACGACGCCCAGTTCTCCCCGTCTCCAGCCAGTAAGTTTCTGCAGTGCCATCCGTGTTCAGCCGAGTGGAAGACATGCCAATTAATTAAATCAGTAAGTAAGTTATACTAATCCCATTAACAAAAGAGGAGCCGCAGATTAAATCTTTGATGGCACTTACTGCAAAATTAATGCAGGCAGTCTTTTAGGAAATATATTCTTCCCCTCACCTCGCCAAGGATAATAGTGCAGTTATATAGGACAGAACGTTATCAGGAATGAGAAATGAATGTAAAACTAGCACATATCTTATTAAAAGAGTGTAATGAGCTGCCAAGAGGAGGGAGCTGGGCCTGCCGAGCTGGGGGCTCTGCGGTGCTGCTGGGGCCGTGCTGTGCCACATCCTGCCTGTGCCACCCCAGGGAGGGGCACATGGGGGGGCTCCCCAGGGACTTGGGGTCCCTGTGGGTTTTCTTGGCTCTGGGGTGACACGGGGCGTGGGCTGAGGAGGGGGATTTTCACCTGGGATGGGTGGGAGTGGGGTGGGATGCTGAACCCCCTCGCTGCAGATGCTTTCTGCTATCTCTGGCAGAGATGGCACCAGAGGGCTAACATGCTGAGAGTGGTCACAAATGTCCTGGCATCCTCCCAAGGCGCTGTTTCTCTTCTGCTTCTCCAGGAGAGAAAATCCCCTCACCAGCCCTTGGAGTGGCTGGTCTCCCTGTGACATCCCAGTGCCCGAATCAAGTGACAAGGGGGAAAATCTTTCCTTTCCTTTCCTTTCCTTTCCTTTCCTTTCCTTTCCTTTCCTTTCCTTTCCTTTCCTTTCCTTTCCTTTCC
>JAWWEE010000034.1:10310565-10332732 GCA_035221455.1 Xenops minutus | reverse complement strand
CTGGATCCTTCTCTTCCCCAGGTGAGCCCCCCAGCTCTCCCAGCCTGGCTCCAGAGCAGAGGGGCTCCAGCCCTTGGAGCACCTTTGTGTCCCTCTGGACTCTCTCCAGGAGCTCCATGCCCTTCCTGTGCTGAGGATTCCAGAGCTGGATGCAGCACTGCAGGCTGGGATGTCACCAGAGCGGAGAAGAGGGGAACAACCCCCTCCCTCACCCTGCAGTGCTGCGCTGGGACGGGAGAGGGGATGGAAGAGAAGGGGGAGAAAGGCTTGAGGATGAGGAGGAAGAATAAGAGCGGGCCGGGCGAGAGGATGAGCAGGGGGTCCCCATTGCCGCCCCCCTCTCCAGCCGGCTGCGGGCCGGGGGTACCAGCGAGGGGCTGGGGGCTGTGCCCGGGCGGGGGCGGCTCCCCGGGGCGGGCTCGGAGCGGGGCGGCCCCGGCCGTGTCCCCTCCCGTGTCCCCTCCCGTGTCCCCTCCCGTGTCCCCTCCCCGCACCGCCCCGCGCCGCTCCGCAGTGCTGCCGCCGGAGCCGCGCAGCGCCCAGCCCGGCCGTGCGTGGGGAGCGGCCCCGGCACCCCCCGGGACCCCCGGCACCCCCGGCACCCCCCGGGACCCCGGCCCAGGTAAGGGGGCTCGGGGGTCCCCCGCGCTGCAGCCACGCGTGGGAGCGGGAGAGCGGCAGCGGGGGGGTCTCCCCGCATCTTCGCCGGTGCCGGGGGGCGCCCCGGGGCTCCGCGGGGACAAGGACCGGGATGCAGGTCCAGGGGTTCTCGTTCCCCCCAAAACCCGCTTCCCACTCGGGGAAAGTTGCGGGCGGTGGGTGACATCCCGCACCCCGCGACAGCGGCGCCCGTGGGTGGCCGGTGGCAGCGGCTGGAGCGGGTCCCTGGGGGTGCGTGGGGCTGCATCACCCGTGGGTGCGGGTGGGGGGTACCTGGGGGTGCGTGGGGCCGCATCACCCGTGGGTGTGAGTGGAGGGGTACCCGGGGGTGCGTGGGTCTGCATCACGCGTGGGTGTGAGTGGAGGGGGGCTCTGGGTGCTGCTACTGCTCCTCAATGTGTATGGACAACTTTGAAGTGTGTGGGGCATTTGGGGAGGTTGAAGCCCCCAAAATTGGCTCTTGTCCCTGTCCCCGGAGTGTGCCCAGCGGGAACTGCGGTGGCACCAAGGGCTGAGCCCCTTCCCAGTCCCCTGAGAGCCGTGGGGTGCAGGGGGTGACCTGGCCCTGCTGTGGGGACACTTGGGGTGCTCCGCTCCCCATTAGGGCTCTGGAAGGGCATCGCTGCCCAGCTCAGGGCTGCTCCAAGGGCTTTGGCAGGTGCCTTTGCTGCTCCTTTCCCAGGATGGAGAAAAGTGGTGCAAGAGGCATTAAAAACCTCTCTGGAGTAGCCTGGACCCTCCGGGAGGCAAAGCCAAACCCAGCCACCTCGGGAAGGAGGCTGAGGCTGCTGTGGATGCTGCTGCTCCCAGGGAAGGGCTCCTCCAGCAAAGGCACCTGCTTCTCTCTCTTGCCGCTGTCTTTCGAATAATTCTGGTTTCAGCTCGAAGCCGGAGCAGCGATTTGTCTTTGTTCATTTAACACCCCTTCGTTTCGCTGCTGAAAAAGCTTCGGGCAAGGCGGCTGCCCCGGCCGTGCCTCTGCTTTGGGCTCGGGCCATGCCACGCTCCTCCCGGGATCCTGGAAGGGTGCGTGGATCAGCCTCGTCCCCCCCTTCCCACGAGGCTGCAAGGGAAAAAAAAAGATAACCCAGGGCTTCAAAACACGGCCAGTTGGCTCCAGGGATGCGGAGCTGATAACAGATGAACCATTTGCTTTAATTACTGGTATCAAAAGCCCAGGCTGCAGCTTAGCCTGAAAATAAATATTGTTAATGTTGTGACACTGGGCTTTATTTGATGATGCATCATTCATCCGGCAGGGACCGAACGAGCTGCTCACTGCTCGCTGCTGCTGCCGGAGGGCTGACTCAGGAGATCTGCCTCGGGGGCTCCGTGGGCATCAGCCCGGGGGACCTGGAGGGACGTGGGGCTGGCAATTTCTGTGGCTTCCCGTGGGCTCTTTGGTGGGTGGCATCCCCGGGGAGGGAAGCATCGGGTGGGCGCTGCTCGCCCGCAGCAGCCCCGCAGGCTGAGACACCGCCGGGCGCTGCGGTGGGAGCTGTTTGCCATCGTCTGCAGGGTGGGCTCCCAGGGATGCCCCAGAGCCACCAGGGTGGGCTCCCAGCGATGCCCCAGAGCCACCAGGGTGGGCTCCCAGGGAAGCCCCAGAGCCACCAGGGTGGGCTCCCAGGGATGCCCCGGAGCCACCAGGGTGGGCTCCCAGGGAAGCCCCAGAGCCACCAGGGTGGGCTCTCAGGGATGCCCCAGAGCCACCAGGGTGGGCTCCTAGAGATGCCCCAGAGCCAGCAGGGTGGGCTCCCAGGGATGCCCCAGAGCCTCCAACCCTGCTCAGAGCACCCCACCTGGGTGCCAACACCGTGCCCAGCTCGGCGCTGCCTCCAGCCCACCCCTCTGCCTCCTCCTCCTCGCAGGCTTGCCCTGGTCCCCCAAGAGAGCCAGAAAACGTGCCGATTGTGGGAAAAGCCCATTTTTGGTGTGGAGCACCCTTTGCAGCGAGGGTGAAACCCAGGAACCCATTGCAGGACTCTGCTGCGCCTCCGTGGCCGCGTGGTACGTGTGTGCTGGTGTCAAACATCCCTATTTTGGGAAGGGTGAGGGCGCACAGCTTCTGAGCCTCTTTTTGTGCTTAAGCCCTGAGGGATTTCCTCTGGGAGGTGAAAATGATGGTCCCCCGTGTGCACCGCAGGGCCCAGGGGCTGTGCTGGCAGCAGTGACCCTCTGCCAGCTCGCTGGTGGCCCTGGCTCGGTGCCCTGCTCCTGCCCACAGCCCGGTGACGATGCCACTGCAGTCACTGCCAATTAGTGAGAGCGGTAATGAATGGCTCCAGGTGGTCCCAGCCGAGCACTCAAGGTCTGGGAAAGGAAGAGGGCTCTGCTCCCCAAGGCCAGGCTGATTAATTCCCACATCCTCATTAGGCTGGGGAGTGGCCGGGGGGAGGACGTGGTGGTTTATAAGGTTCCCGTGGTGGTAGGAGCAGCATTTCCCTTCTCCAGCCTGGGAGGTGAGGATGGATTCTCTGCTGTGGACCTGGTGTGTTGGTGCTGGGGAGCAGGTCTGGCTGCGTGAAACCAGACATTGAGAGTGCCTGGGGAGGGAGAGGAGCTGTGCTTGGGGACTGGGCGAACTGGGAGCCCAGGGTGGTGCAGATGCTGAGCTGGGTGGTGCTGTGCTCCTCCCTGCTGGTGGCTGGGCTCCCTGGGGAGGGTTGGGCTGCGGTGCCAGTGGGATCCCCCCCATAGAGGTCCAGTGGGACCCATCTGCCCAGCCTGGTGTGGGGGACAAGGTTCCACATGGCTCCTCTGCCCCAGCCTGGGCATCCCATGAGGAGGGGGGGACTGCACCCCTGAGTATCTCCCACCCAGGGTCCTGCTCTGGGGGTGCCAGCCCTACTGTTGCTCCTGTGCTGTGGCACCATGGCCCTTGGCCATCCCTGGGGCACCTCATGGGGACTGTCACCATCTTTGGGAAACCTCCCCTGGCAGTGAGCAGGACCTGCCACCTCCAAGCACACCTGGCTGGTGCTTCCCAGCCTTTTCCCGTTGTTAAACTTCCTTCAGGGGCTGTTGCTGTGCGAGGGTCCCTGTGCTGGTGACTCTGCTGGGGCTAGTCCATCCTGGTGGCTCTGGGCATTGAGGGTGTGATGTCAGATCCGTGTGCCAGAGCCTTGCAGGGATTTATCTGTTGCTAAGCAGCTTTGGAGCAGCTCTGTGTGGCACAAGGAGTGATGGCAGCACCAGGAGGGCTCTGGCATTGCCAGGACCCCCATCTTTGGCAGCCACGGGAAAGTTGCATAAACCCAAGAATGATGAATTTTTTTTTCCCATTGTCTTTCCTGTAATTAATCAAGGGGAGTCAATCCCGTGACAGCATCATAACAGTGTTTGGTCTGTGAAGGAGCTGCTGGAGGAAATGTCAATGTGCTGCTTAAATAAAATTGACTGTGCATTGCTGCTCGGCTGCCTTGGGATGGAGCTTTGTCTGGAGGATGACAGGGAGCTGGGAATTAAGGGGGAGGGGATAAAAAGGCGTTTCTCAGCACCTTGTGGGAATTTCAAGGCAGCACAGGCATGGCCTTGAGGAGGGCTCCAGGGTGCTGTGGTGTGGATATAGCTGGAGGGCAGCCCTGGGGTCTCCTGTGTGCTCCATGGGGTAGTGCAGTGTGCCAGGCTGGGGTGGTGCCATCCTGGCATGCTGTGGGGCTGGGGGTGGATGGGTGGGTTTATTGTGGGATCAGAGCACTGGGGAATGGCCTGGATTTCCACTGCTTCGTGTTTGCTGTCTGTGGGTTGCTGCCACCTGGGAATGTGGCTGTCGCTTTTAGCTTTAATTCATCAATTAAAGGCAGCCCAGGAATTGCAGGACTGCTGTTCCCTGCAAGGGTTTGGTGGGGCTGAAGGATGTGATGATCCCAGGTCCACCACTCGCTGGTTCTGGGTCTTTCCCAAAAGCTGCATTCCCAGGACCACTGGCCCTTGCTTTGCCATGGTGTGGTTGAGGGGTTTTGTGCCTAGAGCCTGATCCCACCTGGAGGCACTACTGGTCTGTTGGAAGATGCAGGTCCCTGTGGGAACACAGGCAGTGTGTCCTGTGTGTCACCTGGTGCTCCATCTGGGACTGTCCTGCTGCCCTGTGCCCTGATCCTGGATGTGTCCAGATGTCCAGGGGAGCTCCAGGCCAAGCAGTGTCCCTGCCAGTGGGCTCTGCCTCCCTCCATTCTCTTTGTAAAGCAAAGCCTGCAAAGGGGGCTGTTCCATAAAGCAGGTGCCCCATTTTGCCTGAACTCTCTAAAACAATTGGCACGTGAGATGAGACAAATGCTGGAATGTTGGGGTTTGAGGGAGTTTTGGGGTGTGGGGCTGGGCTGCCCTGCTGGCCCTCCCCGTGCTCTGTGATTCTCCTGAGTGTTACTCAGCTGCTCCAGCAGGTGTTTTGGGGTTATTTCTGCCCTTTTTTTTGCCCCTCTGCAGGTAAATCCAGCAGTACCAAATCCCACCTGGCACTGGAGGGCAGTGAGCACCTACTGCCTCTTTGGGCAGCTCTGTGGCCCCTCTAGCCATGGGAATGTCATGCCAAGGGTCCCCTGTGCCATAGGGAGTGGTGTAGGGTGGGCACTGGGCAAACTCCTTTTTCTGGGAAGGGAAGAGCCTGGGTGTTGAGAGATGCTCAGGGGTGTGGTGTCTGTGCCAGGTGTCTGGTTGGGACTTGAGGTTTCCTGTGGTTTGCAGACCTTCCTGAGTGCCAGGTGTGAGCCCTGGAGCTGGAGAAGGCAGGATGGAGTTGTGGGATGGCAGCAAATGTCCTCATGGGCTGGGAGAGATTTAACCCTAACCCCCTTAGCTTGGGGGGTCCCAGTGGGTCCTCTTCACCTCAAAATATGTCCCTCTTCTCCTTGGGAAAGAGGGTGGGGAGCCCTACCAGGCAATCCCATCCTCATGTCCTGTTTTCCCGTTCCCATCCCCATTCTCCACGTGAATCCACTTCTGTGCCAGTGTGCAAACCCCACCAGCCCAACAGAGGATCACATTGGGATCCTTTCAAGTTCCAAGCCTCCTGTTTGGTGATGACACACAGGAATAATCTCCCACTTGGCAGCAGAGCAGCAGTTTGGGTTGGTTGGTTGGTTGGGGTCTGGCTGCTGCCGGAGCTCTGTCTGTGAGTGTGTTCCCAGTGAATGGATGAGCCCCAAAACCTGCTCCTTTCCAACCAGATTAATCGCATTAGGCTTTGTCAATGCAAAAATTACCTCATCATTGGCACTGGCAGGTGGTGGAGAGCAGCAGACTTATTCAATATTTAAGAAAGCTGCATTGCAGAGCTGAGAAGGCTGGAGAAATAGGTTGCCTGTGTCAGTGTCTTTGCTGGTGGAGACAATCTCTGCAGGCATCGAGTGTGAAGTGTTGAGCTCACCGTAAAAACCTGATTGTTGCACTGGGAGCCTGTAAAATACTGATTTCTCCATTTTTCTGCCCTGGCTTGTTGTTTCCAGGAGGCTAAAGTGGTGTGAGGGTGTCTCTTTGCAGGTGCCCAGTTTGTGGGTGGCTTTGGGTCCTGCCTGGTGCTGTGGGGTGGGATGGGCTCGTGCCATGGGGCTCCTGCTGCCTTTCCCTGCTTGTCCAGGAATGCTGGAGGGTCAGAGAGACCTGCTGGTCACTGACTCTGCACCTGCCAGGTTTTGGGTGCTGGAGATGCTCCCCCGAGTTGGCACCTCCTGGCTGACGGGAGGGGCAGAGGGATCCACGGCAGGCGTTCCATCCCATTCCACCAGGGCAGGATCACATCCGTGGGCTCCGTCACGCCGAAGTAACGGAGCGGCGTGATTGGAGTCATGTGGCCCTTCCTTGGGGCCAGAAATTAAGACCTCACTGCTATTCCTGGCTCTGGCCAGGACGTGTCGGCGCCGGCGGGAGCTGCTGCCTCCCTCCAGCATCCACCGGAGAACCTCGAGCAGCCGGACAGCTCCTCACATCCCTGCTCATCCCAGCCCCGGGGGCAGCAGGGCTGGGACCCTCCGGGGTCAGCCAAACCCTGGAAGGCCTTGGCAACCTCTTAGGTTGGGTTGTTTCCATTTCATTAACTAAATGCTGCTGCATCCCATCGATCACCACTTGGATGGGCCACATCCTTTGGCTCGGGAGCAAGGATTTGGCAGGGGGGAAAGAGCCACCATAAGCTGTTATTTTGTTCTCTACCATGTGCTAAAAGTGCAGAACCAAGCATTAGGGCAAGCGAGGGTAGTTGCTGGAAGTAATGCAAAGTAGATCTTCCAAATCTATTATTTATAGGCGGAGGAACGGATTGTGAATTCCTTCAGGAACTGTCCCCGGCCTCCACTCCATCCACAACAAAGTGAAACACCCGTGGCTTCTCTATTCTTAGCAGAAAGTTCTAGTTGGGGGAAGGAGTTTTTCTCCCCAGTGTTGAGTGCTGGTGAGCACTTTATCCTCTTTGCTAGGAGAAAACCCAAGGATTTTCCACTGTTTTCCCCTATTGCAGGGCTGGAGTGGACATTCCTGCTCCATGTGACCTTGGGCAAGTCCCCTGTCCACCCATATCACCCCAAAAATGGGTGGTGGCATCACGGTGCTGCCCTTTGTCCAAGACACCCTGTTAAATGTGTGCCCACCCCACAAGACCCCCTGGCTGTGCCAGGACCCTTCATTCCCAGTGGGAATTTGCTGCTGCACTGCGGATTGTGGAGGTGGCGGTGGGGACTTAAATGAACAATTTGCTTATTTAAGTGACCTTGTTAATCAGAGCCTTCTGGTTTGGCACAGGAATAGGCGCCGTGTGAAACCAGCAGAGCACTAATTACCCACGTGCTTCACTTCTCCTTTTCTTCCAAAAATATTTTCACATGTACATAAGGTTTCAGTGGAGCCAAGGTGAGCCTCGAGTCTCTGACTCCTCAGGGAGTGATGGAGAAAGCCCTGCAACATTGCAGAGAAGGAAGTGGGTGATGGGAATCACATTTTCCACCCCTTTTTGGGGAAGTTTTATGTTTTTCAAGGCTCTGAGTTCATGATTTCGGTTGGCTGTGTTTGCAACCCCTTGTTTTCCCTCTTCTCCTTGGGGCAGCCTCCTCAGTGCCTCTGGAGTTTTGTTGGGGTTGCTTTGGGCCCTTCAAAGGTGCATTTACCAGTTTGGGCTGAGCTCTGGTCCTGCTTGGATGCACTGGGATGCTGGGATTGGTGCTGGCACCTGGTGGGACGTGAGTGGCCGAGGGGTCCCTTCCAGGCAGGGAGGAATCCACAGCAGCAGCATCCCAGCCCTGAAGCCTCATAATTAATGTGAGGTCAGGTATCTCATTAATTACACCCGTGCCGAGCGTGGCTGTGCTGCCTCCCGGGAGAGGGGTGGTTGTAGGATCCTGTGTCTCATGCACAACATCGAGACAGCCACCAAAGTAGCATTCCTGCTCCAAATCCTCTTAGTGCCAAAAATAAACCTCTTCCCGCTGCGAGTTTGGGGATTTTTCTTGTTCTTTTTTTTTTCCTGACAGCCTGGCTGAGCTCTCCAGGTTCCTTTCACTGGCTGGGAGCAAAGTGACTGGCCCCTCTGCTGTGCCAAGGTGGTGACTCCCCTAGGGGCACTGGTGTGCCAGGGTGGGTGCCCGGCTGCCCCCGGAGCGGGCGATGACCAACACCGTGGTGGGCGGCAGCTCCGACCGCTGGATGTGCCCCAGCGACAGGACCATGTCAGTCCGAGCCAGGTGAGAGGCAGGAGGGTCCCCAGGGTGGGAGGGGATGTGGGTGCTTCTTCTGGGGCCGTCAGGAGTGGGGGGTGGTTTGTGGTGTTGCCTCCTAAACCCCCTGAGCGAGTGGTGGGGATGGAGCTGTGGGTGGGCACGAAGCTGGTGCTGGTGAGGAGCCCTGGCAGCCTGTCCTGGTGTTCTCCAGGGGGGTGCTGCATCCAGGTCTCTGTCCTGGCACGGTGGGTGGGGGGTTTGGGTGTCTGGAGGAGGCAGGGCTGGGCAAGGCTCATGTTTGGAGCTGCCCTGTGGGAGCAGTGGGGTCCATGGGGAGGGACACGCTGTTGGGGACTGTCACCTCGAGGTGGGGACAGCAGTGGCTGTGCCAGGCTGAGCTGTCCTTGTCCCTGCTCTCACCTAATCCGTATTCCCTCTTTCCCTGTGCTTCCCAGCAGTGAGAAGGAGCAGTAAGTATCTCCCTTGCTTTTTTCTTTTTTGATTATTCCTCTTTACCTGCTGCTCTGATGGTCTGGAGAGGACTGGGAAAACCTTGTTTGAGATGTTAAAAAAACTGCCCCAAACTAAGTTTGGGAAGCATTGCATGGGGTATTGATGAGTTTAAGGTTCAGAACAGTGTGAGTGTGTTTAATCCAGGGAGGGAAGTGGCCAGGAAAGGTCTTTAGATGGGCAGAAAGATGAGGGTATGAGGGACATTTGACTTTGCCTCTTTGGTGTTCCCTGTGAGTGGCAGACGTTACCCTGTCACCAGGTTATCGCTGCCTGGCACCCAGGCTGGGCGAAAGGAGCCTTGGAAATGATGTTAGAGGAGGAAACACTCCCATGTTTGGTGAAATGTTCCCAAAAAAACCCCCCACCCACCCCCGCGCCATCGCCCCGGCACCGCGGCGCGCTGGCAAACCTGCTGAGAGGAGGGGGCCGAGGGAACTGCGCTGCTTGAGACGTGGAAATCGGGAGAATCTTTCTGTAAAGGAATTTTCCATCCCCGCAAAACGAGCGTTTCCACATGAACCCCTCCAAAACTGGCGACAAGAGCTTCCAACCAGGGTGGGAAGCAGCTAGGAGGGGTTGGGGGGTCGGGGTGATGCCGTATCCCAACTTTTGGGATTGGGGGGTCGGGATATCCCAACTTTTGGCTTTGGGAGGTGGTGGCTGGCTGTTTCCTGCACGCACACACGTGTGGCCCAGGGCTCAATCCCTGTCCCCACAGGGTCCCTGCCAGCTGGGGTGGCCAGCGCAAGGGCGAGGAGCTGACGGATGAGGAGAAGGAGATCATCAACCGGGTCAT
Organism: Xenops minutus; assembly: GCA_035221455.1. NCBI lineage: Eukaryota > Metazoa > Chordata > Aves > Passeriformes > Furnariidae > Xenops > Xenops minutus. The sequence continues at coordinate 10,323,117 of JAWWEE010000034.1, read as the reverse complement.
CGCCCGCGCCGAGAAGATGGAGGAGATGGAGCAGGAGCGCATCGGGTAAGGCGGTGCTGGGACCCCGGTGGCTCCGGAGCATCCAGAGGGACCTGGGAGGAAGCTCCTGCTTGGCTGCTTTCCTGGGAAGCAGCTACTGCACTGCAGTGTTTCTCCTGAACGGAGCCTGCGGGGGATCTTTGGTCCTTGGCCAGGAGGAACCTGCGTGCAGGGGAGGGAGCTGCTCCCTGAGCTGCTGCTGCTCCACGGGGCTCTGGGGCAAGGATTGGTGGTGTCATCCGGGTTTCTTGGTCTAAAAGGGATCATTAATAACATCTCGTTTTTGTGGAGCTGCTTGTCCCGAAAACTGAGCCTCTCCTGTGAGTGTGGGCGAAGCCACAGCTCACCAGGAGGGGTTTTGTCTTGTTTTGGGAACGCAGACGTGGGGCTGGAGGGGTGATGGATCCATGCCCATGGTTAATCCCTCCTGCCACCCTGAGGTCAGCTGTCCCTGAGCCTGAGTGGGTCTGAGTGATGCTCAGGGCTGGCCACATACTGGGACCAGCTCCTGGAGGTCTGGAGTGCCCACAAGCAGTGATGGGTACTGGGGGCATCTCTTGTGCCCTTGCAGAGGGTGAGAGAAGTGCCTGTGTTTGCTTTCCTGCCTCTCTCCCGTGCCTGGGCAAAGGTGCCATGTGAAATAATGTGAATGAGCTATCAACTTGCTCTGCTGGGGCTGATTTTCCAGAGGGGGATCTCCATAATTCCATTTGTCAGGCATCACTCCTGTTTTTCCTTGCAGGGGAGCAGTTTCTTTTTGCTGAACTTAAGCATTTATGGCATTTTTTTTTCCCTTGGAGGGAATATACTCAGGCCCAGGCAGGAATTGTGCTCTCCAGCGCTCTGGGAATGCCAAAGCCTCTCTTGGGTTTTGGGGAAGTTTTGCTGTTCCTTAAAAACACTTAAATAGTGTTTGTGGTGCAGTCATGGGGTGCTCCAGCTGCACCCTGTGGCCTCCCAAGCAGTGGATTTATGTACTCATTTTTTGGTTATGTACTCATTTTTTGAAATCCTTGGACAGGAGGGCTCTGGGAACAGCCTGGGCAGTTCTTGCCTTGACAGAGGTTGTTCTCCCTGCTGGGGCTCAGCGTGTGCCCTTTGGATGTGCTGCTCCCCCAGGCTCGAGGTGCCTCCCCAGCTTGGCATCCCCTCTCTTTACAACACGCAGTGCTTCCCTCTCCCGATTTTTTGTTTTTTTTTTTGGCAGAAACCAGGTGAAAGCAGCTATGAATGGGGGTGATTCATTCCCAAAAAGCGCTTACAAGCAGCACTTCCCCGGCTTTGCCCATTTGCAGCCCTGCAAGAATTACTCTCCAACGCGTGATGCTCTTTGGATCGGGCATAAATGATCCTCGGCAGAGGAGGGGGGGACATTGATCCCGCACCCTGCAGCTGTTTGCCAGCCTGCAGGAAGCGTCCCCTTGGCTTTGGGGAGGAGACTGGCTCATGCCCATTCATGAGAAGCCGGGTGGAGGGCCGGGAGCTGGGAATGCTGGCGGCTGTGGAGGCGCAGCAGGAGCCGTGCCAGCCCCTTTGTGTTTGTTGGCTTGCACAACAAGAGCTGGGGGATGTTCAGCTGCACGAATGTGGGACAGCGCCCGGGTGAGCCTCGGACGGAATCGTCCGCTCCGGAGCTGCTCCGGCGTTATCCAGGAGAGCTCCTTATGTCACACACTAATCCGGGTGAGCCAGGCTGGCCTCTGGCAGGGAGGCAGAGGATGGGGATGTGCCCGGTCCCACGGCTTGCTCCTGGAAAGCCTGAGCCGCTGGGATTTTCTATTCCTGTAAAGAGAGCCATTCAAAGTTATCGAGAGAAGCTGGGGCTGTTCCATCCCTGGAAGTGTCCAAGGGCAGGCTGGGGCTTGGAGCAATTTGGGATAGTGAGAGGTGTCCCTGGCCAGGGCACGGGGTGAGACTGGATGGTCTTTAAGGTCCCTTCCAACCCAACCCATTCCATTATTCCACGAAAACACTGGTTTTGGTTAACAGAAGGAATAGCTCCCATGGAGTGGGTGTGCCTTCCAAAGGGGGAATATGTGGTAAATATTTGGAGTTGTCTCAGTGTGTGGATGTGTTTGAGGGATTCATTTGAGCTTTGCATCTGATACTTGAGCAGTCATGAATCCCCCAGCTGGTGCTGGCTGCAGATGAGCCTCCTCATGCCCAGTGTCTCTCCCAGTTTAGTTCCCTCCGTGCCCTGCCCTCCTGTGTCCCCTCTCCTGTATCCTCCATCCCACCAGCCCTGTACCTCGGCCAGGCTGGGAACAAATCAATGCTGCTTGTTGAGATGTTGCCTGTGGAATTGGACTTTGTGTCAAACCCAGCTCAAATTAATCCAGTGAAAGAGTATTTTTAGCACTGAGGGTGGCTGAGCCCGTGGGATGCGTGAGCTGGTTGCTGATGAGGACTGTAGGACACTTTGTGTGGGGTGGTTTTTTTGGCTGGGCCGCTGTCTCGTGGCACAGAGAAGGATAAATAGGAGCTGAAATCACCTTAAACATGACACAGCAAGAGCACATCCAGCTGGAGCTGGTGAGGGACTTTACAACTGCTGGGTGAGGGGGATAATCCTTTGGGCTGGTTGAGGGACACAGGGGCTGAGAGGTGTTGGGCAGAGGGATCAGAGATCCGTGTTGGCAGGGATGGATCACCCCTTGTCCTGTCTCCCTCCTGCTTGGCCTGGCTGGTGCTCAGGGGTGTCTGTGCTGGTGATGGTGGTGATGCTCCAGCTGCAATCCAGGAGGAGCCTCTTCCTCCCAGCTGACACAGGAGCACCTGCAGGCACTAATTAACTCCATTATGCATCTATAATTGGGTGCCATCAATAACACACCGAGGCTGCTCTGCTGCCTAATGAGTTCCAGCCTGCTCGTGGCATTGAGGGAAAGGTCTGAAACCAGCCAAAGTTAGAAACTGCTCTTTCTGGGGAGCTGGCTCTCCCAGGGGTGAGGTGACACATGGCTCTTGGATCCCCTGTGGAAGTGCAGTGGCCTGGCTGTGTCCCTGTGGGTCACAGCCCCTCACCTTTGCTCTGACAGGACCAGCCATGGTGCAGGAGGGCATGTGAATTTGGCTGCTCTTGCAGGGGGATTAAGTCATTAAGCTGGGTGACCAGCAGCAGGGAGGCTCTCTGGGGACCACAGCTCTTCTGCCTTGTGTGCAGGCAGCAGCAAAGTAAAAGTGGGGCTTGGGGAAGGGCAGGGAGGCTCCTGGAGACAGCCAGGAATGTCTGCATCTCTAGAGGAGAGGAGGTTAATTCGTGGCCAGGAGACAACTTGTGTGCTGCTGAAGTTTTGTGGGGTTATAGCTGAGTTTTTCCCCTAAAAAAAAAAAAAAAAAAGGAAAAATCCCTTTTATTTCCAAGACTGGGATGAGCCTGTAAAATACAACAACCCTCCTATGACACATCCTGGGAAGCAGCAAGCATGGAATGGGATAGCTGGAGAAACACAGGTCCCTGTGGGCACCTCCCCTCCATGGTGAGGGCTCAGCCTGGAAAAGCCCAAATGGTGCTTTACCTTTAGTTACCTGCAGACTTGGAGGGGAGGAAAATTGCTTCTTATTTGCCATCATGATTTTAATTGTTTTCTTTAATCTGTAGCTTGGCTGCTTTTCTTGTCTCTTTTATGGCATTAAAATTAGCCATAATTTAATATTCAGCCCTTTAAGGCACATGATTTCCCCGTGGAGACAAAGCAGTGCTTCCTTCTGGAGGCACTTTGTGACCTCCTTTGTGTTCTGCTGGAGTTCCTTTTTGCCATGGTTGTGGTTTTTGGTGGCTCAGGCCATCCCTGCTGGTTCCCACGTGGTGCTGGGGAGCACCTGGCTCCTCATGCCCAGGTCCTTCTCCCATCCCCTTTATGGCTTTAAATGCCCTCCCTGACACAATTTAAAACCCATTAGGCCCATCTTGACCATTAACTTGGAAGTGGTGATGAATATTTAAACACAACAAACTCTTGTGTGCCTGCCCTGCTGTCAAGCCTTGTTTCTGGGATCACCAGCACTTACTTCCAGTGACTCTCTGTCCCTCTTTGCATCCCTCTGGTCCTGGTGCAAGAGGAAATGCTGATGCTGCAGCACTGAGAGTTCCATGGAATCACTGAGCTTGGAAAAGACCTCTAGGGTCATGGAATCCATGAACCCAACTCTGCCTAACTCCCCACCAGCTCCATCCCAGCCTCAGGTGGTCCCTCGTGGCTGTGGGAACCTGTCCCTGCCACAGCCCATGGGAGGTGTTGGCAGGTCTCTTGTGAGCCCTTCCCTGCCTGCTCCAGGCTCTGCAGTGTGAGCAGGAGCTCCCTTCCTCTCCCAAACCATATTTCTGGGGCTGGGTCGTTAATATGTTGGCAGGGGACTGTTTTATGGCTGTTATCTCGGGTGCACGTGGAGCATTTCAGATACAGCTGCTCCTATCTCTCTCCCATCAGTGACTAATCCGTATTTCTTTGGCACATGATGGATGTTCTCCCGTTCCACAGGGCTGGCTCTGGCTGCTGGGCTGAGCCAGCTCCCTGCCACTGCCTTCAATAGCTCCTCTCCTGCCTTTTTTCCCCTCCCTGTTTTAACAATTTGAAGGATATTTCCTGCTCTTTATAGTCAGTCCTACGGGGACCAGAGGGATGGGCACTTGGAAGGGTGCATAATGGTGAGGAAGATGTTGCTGAAGCCCTGGAGACCTGGGAGAGAGGGGGGATGAACTGAAGAGCTGGTTTATGGGCAATAAAAATGATCAAGAAATGATACCTAGGGGAGAGAAAAGCTTTGGGGAAGGCAGAAAGCTTGGCAAGAGCACAGCTTCCCTTGGCTGTTGGTGGGAGACAGTGTGGGAATGGGGCTCTGGATGGAGCTGGAAAGAAATCTGGGCTTTCTTTCTCTGAGTTATCACTTAATCAGGAGCTTCCAAGCCCAAGGGTCTTGACACCCTCCCACACCCCCCTTTCCCAGGGCTCTTTCTGCCAGGTTCACCCCAGGACTTTAAATTTTAACTTTTCATCCCGTCCTCTCTCAGCAGTGCTCGAATCACATTTTAAAAAGCCCAATTCCTCCTCCTTGAAGGGCTGTTTTAATTAGGGCAACGTGCTTGGCTTGCAGTGGGTGCCACAGGTGTGTGTTCTGGCTGCTGAGCTCTGCCACTGCTTAACCAACCACTTCAGGAGCCGCTCCTGCTCCATGAGAGACTGCGAGAGGTTTTGCAGCTAAATAATGAATCTCTTGAAATGCAAAGGCTTTTTCCTTTCCTTTTTTTTTTATCATCCCTTTGATTGTGCCATTTGTTCTAGTTTCTATAATAAGTTTGTTTGGGCTTGCAGATTTCCAACGGGAAGCTGCTTTGCTTGGAGCTCTTGCAGCGCAGCTTGGTGGGGGAATTGCAGGAGATATTTGTGCTTTGCTGCTTGGGAAAAAAGGGTTTTTTCCTCCAAAATGTTCCCCCTGCCGAGGTGGGAACGATGTGCTGCAAGAAAAGCTGGCTCTTGTGGGTTGTTTGCTGTTGGGGGCTCTTGGTGGGGACCCTGCATTTGTGTGGGGTGGGATTCGTTTCATTTAAATAAGAAACGTTTGGAGAACAGGCAGTTTCCAGGTTTTTCTTGGAATGCTGCTACCTGGGGGATGATGTGGGATGATGCAGCTCTGCTGAAGGCACTGGGAGCTCCGTGTTTGCAGCAGGCCATGGAGCTTGGCAAAGGCACTGATGGGCAGGGCTGGACAGTCACATCTCTTGAGTCAATCCCAGAATGGTTTGGGTTGGAATGGACCTTAAGGACCATTTTGTTCCACCTTCCACTAGACCAGGATGCTCTGAGCTCCATCCAACACTGGAGCAGGGGGCTGGGTTAGCAGGTACCTCCTCCATGAGGAGGGAAAGCACCAGAACCCCCCTCCACAGCCCAAGGACATTATTTTTGAAGGAAAGGCTGCAAACCAGAGTGGCTGTATTTAGAGACCCCATGGTGGTGTCACTGCTGGCGCTGGAGACTGAAGGAACTTGTGAACTCCTCCATCTGCTGTCTGGTGACACTGCAACTGTGAAAACAGTGACTTCTCCCTGCTGCTGGCTCTGTCTGGCTCTGCTGCTGCCCACCCAGCCCAGCAGTCCCTGCTCCCTGCTGGGAATGGGCTCTGCTGCTTCATTAGGAACTTCAGGAGGCACCTCCACACACACACCAGGGGCAGGAGGGGGAGATTCCCTGGGGGATTTAGCAGGGCTGATGTCTCCCACCTAAATGGGATGATGTGATAAGGTGGCTTTGGTTGGATAATGGGTGTGGAGTCAGGGAGCCACATCCCTGTGCTGGGCTCGACTTGGTGGCTGGTGAAGTGCTTTGAGATGCTCCTGTTGACTGCAGGGAGGAATTCCTGAGCTGGGATAGGATGCATGTCCCCACAGGGCTTTATTTTAGGTGGAATTCTTGGCTGGGAGGGCGGGCAGGCCCTGGCACAGGGTGCCCAGAGAAGCTGTGGCTGCTCCATCCCTGGGAGTGTCCAAGGCCAGGTTGGATGGGGCTTGGAGCAACCTGGGCTGGTGGGAGGTGTCCCTGCCCAGGGGTTTGGAACAAGATGAGCTTTGGGGACCCTTCCAACCCGAACCACTCTGAGATTGCATGGGTTTTTCCCCCTCTTGCCGCTGTTCCTTCATCAAGCTTTTCCCCATGGAATACCAGCCATCCTGCAAGTGGCTGGACACCAAACCAGAGGCACCCTGTGTGGAGGGAAGCTCAGAGGTGGTTTATGAGCCTTTCAGAGCTGCTGGCAGCCGAGTCTCCATAAATCCAAAGGTGTCATCAGACACGTGGGAAAATGTCTTTTCCATGCCAGATGTTTTTTGTGCTGCATCGTGTTCACAGCTCTGTCGGATTTGGGTCAGGCTGGGGGGGGGATGGCAGCCTCGGGGGCTGCTCTCTCCAGGGGTCTTGGATCTCCTCCTCCCTCCCTCCCCTCATTCCTGCTCCTTCCTCACTGAATGGCATCAATAATGCATCCTTTTTCCCTTCCCGTGCTATTTTTGGGGCCAGGATTCTGGGTTAAGTGAGCATGCAAGGCTGGCAGCTCGCTCCTGCTTCCCAAACTCCTTTTGCCAGAGCTGGTTTTCCAAACTTCCTTAACTGTTGGGTTTTGTTTGCCTTTGCAGGATCCAGGTGTGTTTTTATAACCTGTTCTCCAGTGGGCTTTTAGCATTTCATTTAAAGAATTTCCATAATTTCCTCCATAGGCAACTATTTTTTCCTTAATTAATTAAGAAAGCTAATTCACTCCGACCTCACCAGAGCCCTTCCAGGATTTCTTGCAGCTCTTCAGGGGCAGTCACTGGGTGGAAAAGTTTCCATCTGGGGGCAAAGCTGCTTCCCTGATGCCAAAGTGCTCTGTGTGGAGGTGCTGCCTTGGATGGATTTTCACCCCTGTGGGTTTGTGGAGCTGGGGTCAATGTCAGCTCTGTGGCTGCTGCATCACTTGGTGTCATTATTGTGCAATATAAAGCATAAAAAGACGTGCTGGTGTATTCTTTCCTGCTGGGATGTCTCTCCCCCTGGTTGCATTGTTGGAAGGGGAGCTGCACAAGGAGAAGTTGTGTCTCAGAGGCTGCTCCTCAGGATCATGACCTTAACCCTGGTGTGCTGAGCCTTTGGTGACATTGCCTGTCCCCCCTTTGGCAGGAGACTGATGACCAGGCTGGAGGACATGCGGCGCAGCGTGCTGGGGGACGGTGTGAACCGCTGCATCCTGTGCGGGGAGCAGCTGGGGCCACGCGGCTCTGCCTGTGTCGTGTGTGAGGACTGCAAGAAGGTGAGGCCACTCCCTGTGCCCTGCACCCCCCGGGACCCCCACAGCCCCCCAGGACACCACATAGCCTGTGGCTCCCAAGGAATCCCCCAGCAGTCGTTCCTGACTGCAGGAATGCCAGGTGGACTGGTTGGATCAGAGGTGGTTAATTCAATTTATTTTGTGACTTTGGGCTCTTAGCAGTTCGAAATGATAGTTGGGGATGGGGGGGTGCAATCATTCCTGACTGCAGGAATGCCAGGCGGACTGGTTGGATCAGGGGTGGTTAATTCAATTTATTTTGTGATTTTGGGCTCTTAGCAGTTCGAAATGATAGTTGGGGATGAGGAGGTGCAGCAGAGTGGAGCTCCTGCAGCTCTGAGCAGGGAGGGCAGGAGGATGGGATGGGTGTTTGCACAGGACCTGAACCCAAGGGGGTGAATTTGGTGATTCCCCACATCCTTGGGGGAGTGGGTGGGATGTTGAGCTCTGAGTCCTTGCATACACAGGCTGCCAGTGGCACTGGGGTTTTCAGAGGGTGCTCTGTGTGGGGAGGAAAGGAGTTTACAGAGCAGGGCGACTTGCTTTGCCACATGTGGCTCATACAGAGCATCGGTGCAGCCTTTGGGGAGGGTTTTATTGCCACATCTCAGGGAGCCCCTCGGGCCAGGGGGCACCTGGGTCTTTGGGGGTGTGTTTTCATAGCCCCACATCCCTCTACATGTGGCATGAGGGGACATCTCGGAGGGTTTCTGTGCCCACTGGTGTTTGTGCTGGGAGAGCAGTCATTAACCAGCCCTCATTAACCTCCCACTGGTGGTGCTGGTGTGGTGGCACCTTGCAGTGGCCGTGGTGTCCCCGTGGCCACCCAGAACTTTGTTTTCCCTGCAGAATGTCTGCACCAAATGTGGGGTGCAGACCACCAACAACCGGCCCCACGCCATCTGGCTCTGCAAGATCTGCAGCGAGCAGAGGGAGGTGAGTGGGGGGTCCCCAGGGGCTCCCCCTGCCCCATGGATGTGCTCCCTGCCCTCGGTGTCCCCTTGTGCCCTGTCCCCACCTCACACCTCCCACATGGGACCAACTCAAGTTCTCAGCCTGGCCTCCAGCACCACTAAGCTTTGCTTGAGTCTGCTTCTTATAGGATGGTCTCGTTTTCTATGTAAAGTGACTTTTATTTGTCAGAGAAGTAGTCTTGGGGTCAAAGAAGCTGTTGTGGGCAGAGATTGGCAGCAGGGAGTCAGATTGATTGATGAATTAATTAGCAGGATGGGCGGGAGGATAGGGGGTATGGAGTTGCACATCCTTCACCTGCTGGAGGAGGACCCGGGTGGCACAGGGGGCTGAAGAAGCCCCCAGGATGCCCCCTGGGACCCCGCTGCCAGCCCTCCTCCTGCTCCCCCAGGTGTGGAAGCGCTCAGGTGCCTGGTTCTTCAAGGGTTTGCCCAAGCAAATGCTGCCCCAGCCGATGCCCGTCAGCAAGAACAAGGCACCCCAAGCCCCGAGCGAGCCCAGCCCGGCAGAGCCTGCCCTGGACCCAAAACTGCCCTCCCGGGCACCCACCCGAGGTAGGTGGCAGGGGATGCTGACCCCCTACCCAGCATCGCCAGGGTGCTGCCAGCGTGGTATTGGGTCTCTCCGTGTTGTTGGCGTGGGAAAACTCGCGGAAAAAGCATTCAGGGCAGTCCCGTATCCCAAAGCGTGGGGAAGCGCTCCCGTTCCTCTCCCTGCCTGCGAGGGTTTGATCCTGGTGGGGACGGATGGCATTGCGGGGACATCCTTGGGCAAAGCAGCCCCGGGTGGGACTGGGAGTGCGGGCGGGGCCTGGGGATGATGAACACGGGGATGGAGAAGCCCGGGGAAAATAAGAATTCCGAGGGGAATGAGGGGAACTAGTGGCAGCACGTCGCGGGGGGGTGTTGGTGGCAGTGTGGGCTGCAGCTTCACCCCTTCTCGCTCTGTTTGTGCCCCCCAAGGCCAGGCAGAGGCCGGGTCTCCCCCAGCCGAGCCGGACACCGAGGGTAAGCACCGGCCCCCTCCCCGTGCCACTGCCCCGGTGCCGCCTGTGCCCAGCCCCTTCTCTCTCTCTCCCTCCATCCCTCCCTTCCCGTAGCGTTTTCCTGCAGAGTTTCCCCCGGGGAGGCTGCGGCAGGACCTCTCCTTGCTGCTGCCACCCACCACGCGGGGACTGAGCTATTCCTGGGCTTGCCCACCCCTGCACACGCCGGGGCTGAGACGCTGCGATTCCTCCCCGGAGCTGCCGCTTCTGTGGGTGGCGGGTCCTGCTGGGAAGGGCAGGAGTTTTTTCCTGCTTATTTAACGGCAGTCCTTGGAAAACCTCCCGGAGTTTCTTCAGGAGGCTTGTGGGGGCTTGTGCATGTCTGCAAGGGATGGAGCAGGCGAGCTGCTCTGCTCTGGTTTCCCCCCACTGAAGGGCACCAGCAGAGCGCTGTGCCCGGGCTTGTGCTGTGCACGGCGGGCAGAGCAGGGTGAGGATGCACTGCTGGGGTTTTTTGTGGTTATACCTTGCCCTCTCCACCACTTAGAACCGGGGAATTGTTTAGTTTGGAAAAGCTCAGGCCATCGAGTCCAACCATTCCCTCATGCCACGACTGAGCCATGTCCCCAAAGGCCACGTTCACACGGCTTTGGGGTGGTGGCAGCTGTGCCAGGGCTGGGCAGCCCTTTCAGTGAAGGAATTTTGCCTGATATCCAACCTAAACCTCCCCTGGCACAGCTTGAGACGGTTTCCTCTCATCCTGTCCCCTTCTCCCTGGGAACAGAGCCTGACACCCTCCTGGCTCTTCCTTCCTGTCAGCTGGACAGAGCGAGAAGGTCTCACTGGGAGCTAATTTTGAGTAATATGCCCCATTTTCACAGCTCCACACCAGTGTGCTGAGGGTATTTGACCCCCCTCCAACCCCAGCTGCTCCTGGCTGGGCAGTCACTAGGTTGGGAGCAGTGCAATGGCTGCAAACCCTCCTCATGAAGGAGACAGTGGAGGGCTGAGGGGACAGTTTGCCCCTGGAGTGTCCCCTCCAGCCCACCCTTCCTTTAGCCCAGGGTCTGTTGTGGCAGTGGCCGTGTTTGAGTTCCCAGTTGTGGCTCTGTGTTGGTGGCACAGCCTTTTTCTGAGCTGTGCTCCTTCCATCCCACACAATGGGGACTCATCCTTTGTGTCTGGGTCATGTTTTGGGGTGAGTCCCATGGGGGGCACCCCTTGGGGGGAGCTGGCCTTGGTCACATCTCGTGGGAAGCTCCAGATGAGCCTTGGCAAGGCTGTGCCCAGCCTGGTGCTCCCAGCTCGTGATCTTTCCCTTCCCATGCAGCAGCAATTGGTGGAAACGTTTAATTAAGAGGATTTAATCTGGTGCCATTGACCTTCCCAGCCCCACTACAGGCAGCTTTCCCTGAGCCTCTGGCTCCTGCCAGGTCAGGGAGGCTTTGCCAGCTCTGCGGGCCCCTCCTGGTGCCCAGCATGCTCATGCCGTGCCCATGATTTTCCAAAAGCTCCCTTGGAAAATTGTTTATTGCACTGCTATTTCTGCACCACGGGGCTCCTGGGCTTGGACGCTCGTTTCCCCTCCTCCCTGCCCTTCAGCATCCCGGTGTTTTTCCCCTCCCTCCTCTCCCCACCACGTCCAATCTGTTGCGTTTCGCTTTCTCCGGTGACCCTGAGAGCCCAGCCAAGGAGAAACATCCCATTTATGTCACAGCCAAGATTTATACCTGGCGTCTCCAGCGCCAGCCAGGTGAGCGCCGGGACCTTCTCCCTCGCATCTGTGGGTTGCAATTTATCACTGTGGAGCACTCTGGGCACCCTGGAGTGTGTGGCTGGGATTTAGCTGCTGGGTGATGGAAGTGAGAGGCAGAGGCAGCTGCCACCGTTGTCTCATTAATAAATAGGAGATGATGAACAAAAAGGGAAACATGATGATCCCCCCGTCCTGGGGGCTGTGGAGCTGTGATACCTTAGGGTTTGATGGGTGCTGAGGACTGGGTGATGGATCCTCTGGCCTTGTTTTCCCTGCATCTCTTGGTGCCCCCGTGGTTTGGTGCGTCCTTTGGGCTCTCCTGACCACCATGTGAAGGTCTGATGGTGCAGAGCCCTCCTGCTGCAGTCCCCAAAGCTCTGGGGGTGATGCTGCAGCGACTGTGCCCATCCTCCTCCTGCTGCTGCTGCTGCTGCTGACCCCCAGACTCGGCATCCCCCAGGGATGGGGACCCGGGTTTTCCAGCCTCACTGCTGCCTTTATCCCTGTCCCGCAGGCAGTGACAGCACAGCGGTGCCCCGGGGGAGCCGCAAGCCTGCCGAGGGCCGGCCGGGTCCGTGTGGCAGCGAGGACAGCGCTGGGGACAGCGAGAGCCGCGACTACGGAGCGGAGAGCGGGGTCAGCAGGAGCCCCGGTGAGAGCCGGGCCCCCGGGCTGGGGGCAGCGGGCCGGCAGCCCTGCGAGGCTTTGCTGTGCTCATTCCTCCCCTCCTTTGCAGGAGTGAAGAGAACCAACTCCGTGCAAGCCCCGCGGCCGCCCCCGCCAGCCACGGCCGGCGCCGCTCCCGCAGCAGCGCCCGCAGGTACGATGTGATGGGGATGCGGGAGGGTCCCCAGCCCTGGGGGGGCACCCCGGGGCCTGCGGGATTGCCGTGCTGGGGTGGGCAGGGGGATGGAGGCACCTCCCGGTGACACCCCCTCCCCCCCGCTCCCTATCCCGGTGACACCCCCTCCCCCCCGCTCCCTATCCCGGTGACACCCCC
>JAWWEE010000034.1:10277233-10310209 GCA_035221455.1 Xenops minutus | reverse complement strand
AGGAGCGAGGAGGGGGCTACGGTGCGCCCCCCGGCAGGGAGGAGAGGCCAGCCTGGCAGCCCCCCGCCTTCCAGCAGCCCCCCGCCGCCACTCCCGCAGCCCCAGCCCCGCAGAGGCAGCAGCAGCAGCAGCCCCGGGAGGAAGAGGAGGAGGATGCCAACAGCTACGACTCCGATGAAGGCAGTACGTGCCAAGGGGAGCTGTTCCCCTGGGAAACACGGCGCTTGGAGGAGGTGGTGCTTGGAGGAGAGGGGCGCTGGCAGGGAGGGTTTTTTGGGGGGCTCTGCTCCCCTTGGGCCAGGGTCTTGCAGGCTGCTCAGTCGGTTCTGTGCAAGCCACGGGATGCTCGGTTGGGTTTGCATCAAAACGCCGAGCTCTGGTGGGATGATTCAGGCTCTGAGCTTACATCACATTCCTGTTCCCAAACTGCAATGCCTAAGGCAGCTGCCTCTTGCCATCAAGCATCCTTTGCTGCTAGAAACACCAGTGGCCTGTCTGTAGGAAGGGTTGGGTGGCTGCAGTCCCTTTGCACTCTGAGATCTTGGTGTTCAGCTATTTGCTCTCCTATAAGAAAGGGGATTTGCTGCAGGAAAGTGAGCAGAGCATCTGTGGGAGAGATTCTGGGTGGGAAGGGCTGCTCCGGGCCAGGGGCTGGAGTGGAAGCAGCTGGACCCAGCCGTGGTTCTTTGCCTTCCCTTCATCCCTGTGATGTTTGCCTGGTGATGGCACAAAGACAAACTGGAGTTGGGTTCTCCCATTTCGGGGGCCAAGCACTGACCCTCAGCCTTGGCAGGAGGTGCTGTCCCCAAACTGGGAGGTCATCTCAGGGCAGTCCACGGTGGCACTGCTGTGGGAAGGATTTATAGGGTTACTTCTCAGCTCCTCCCTGGGCAGTCCCTGCTCTGTAAAGCTTTGACCAGAGCTCCTGAGTCCAGTTGGATTTGTGGCAGTGTGGCTGATGCCAGCACAGTCTCATGTGCATTAAACAGCTTTTACACTCGACCCTCAAATCTTTCTAATTATTACTAATCGGGGCTGATTAAATGCAGTTATTGCCCGGGGTTTTAACGAGGTTCTGTTTCCAACTCCTCCTCCCTCTCTGTCAGCCACTCTGGGAGCTCTGGAGTTCAGCCTGCTCTACGACCAGGAGAACAGCTCCCTGCACTGCACCCTCATCAAGGCCAAGGTAAGTACTCCTCTTTCCCTCCCTTCTTTTCCCAAATTAAGTTCCTCTGGCTCCCAGTTTCTCTGGTATGATGGGATTGAAGCCATATGGCTGCTGGCAGAGGCTGCTCCCTTGGGGCACCCAGCCTGGCACTGCAGCTCCCAGCTGGGGAAGGTTGGGGGGTTTCCCTGAGTGGATCCAAGAGATCTGTGAGGGTTGTGAGGCAGTGAGAGACTTCCCAGAGAAGCTGTGGCTGCCCCATTCCTGGAAATGTTCAAGGCCAGGTTGGACAAGTCTGATGGAAGATGTCCCTGTCCATGGCAGGGGGTTGGAACTTGGTGTGTTTGGGTTCTGTTCCAACCCAAATCCTCCTGTATTTCTGTAAGTCTATGATTGTTCCTCGAGTGAGTGTGATGCTGCAGCACATTGTGGCACCCACGATGGCTTGGGGCACAGAATGAGGCTTTTGGTTCACTGAACACATTTTCTCTTCACTGAGTTCCTTCATGGGCAGCTTTTTCTCTTCCCTGGCTCAGCTGAAGGAGGGTTCGTGTCCTGTGTTCTCTTCATCATCTTTTAGGGCTTAAAACCAATGGACTCCAATGGCCTGGCTGATCCCTACGTGAAGCTGCACCTCCTGCCCGGGGCCAGCAAGGTGAGGCTTTGGGTTTGGTGCATTTTGGGCTGGGCTGGAGCAGAGGTTTCTCAGAGCCCCTTCAGGTCCCTTCCCTCTGTCAGACTTCCTCCCCCTTGGTTTCTCCACTCGTTGCTGCTGTTTCCCCCGGGGCAGTCTCTGAACAGCGAGGATGTTCACAGATGCTCTCCCAGACCCGAGGAACAGCTCACCCTGCAGGCAGGAATCTGCGCAGGGATGGAGGGAAGCTCCACAGGAGGCGACACTGTTAACGCATCACAAAATATCTGGCCAAAAATCTATTTATTGCCAGAGTTTGCACTGTCCATTTACATTCTTGTTAGACCTGAGAAGAGGGAACTATGGAGGAAACTCTGGCTCCATCATCATAGACATCCCTGGAAATCTGTCCCCAGCCAGCTAAACTGATCTTGGTGGGGAAGGAGTGACCACCACTGGCTCTTTGCTCAGTGGCTGCAAAGCTTCTCTCCACAGCAGATTTTTGCTCAGGGGAACTGAGTGTAAAACAAGGGGAGAACTGATAATAAACCCACTGGATTGGTATTTAGAGGTTTGCTTTGTGTTGGGGATTTCTGGACTGGAGCAGAGTAAATCAGGGTGTTGTGATCTTGGGAACTGCTTTGATTTGTTGCTCTCATTTGCTGATATCTTTTCAATATTGTAACTTTGAACATGTGTTTGTGAAAGACCCGTGACCAAGTGACAGAGCTCTTCCATTCCCGAGCTGTCACCTCCTTTAGACCACAAGAGCTGTGACCTGAGCCCCCACAGCCTGGCCCATGCACCTTCTTCCTTGTGCAAGTGTTCTTGAGGGCATTGATCCCAGAGGGTGACAAAACCAGGCAGTGAAGGCTGCCCTGGCCACCACGTGCCACCGAGTGCCCAGTGCTCATGTGAAGGTGCACCTCGTTGGGTTGGGGATGCTCACCTGGAGTTGGTGCCTCACCACCAGTACCCAGTCAAACCAGCCAGACATGATGCAGCATCTCTGCCAGGAGCTGGGGTTTAGGTGAGGAGGAGATCAGGGCTGTAATCATTTGGTTGACATTGCAGTCCAACAAGCTGAGGACGAAGACGCTGCGCAACACCCGTAACCCCGTGTGGAACGAGACCCTGGTGTACCACGGCATCACGGACGAGGACATGCAGAGGAAAACCCTCAGGCAAGAGCATCCCACCCCTGGAGGGCTGGGATGGGCACTGGGGGTCTGCTCACATGGAGGAGAGCACGGGCAGCAAAGGACAGGGGGTGATGGGGCACCTGGAAAGGCAGGGTTTGGTTAAAATCAACATGAACCCACTGATTTGGATGGTCCTTTTAAGAGGAGAAAAAGGCATTTTGACCCTGTCATTTTATAGTGATGCCAATAATTTAATGCTATTCTTATCAGTGTAGGGATGGCATATTATGTGTCTGTGCTGATTGGACAATACTCCAGCAAAATATTATGTCTATTTAAATAACTCTAAAAATTGTTGGCATTTTCCTTCCTACAGGAAATTTCCACCTGTGGATTTCTTGCCCAGTCACAGAGCAGATATTAAAAATGTTGATATAGAGTGGATATTAAACCCCAGAATTTGGGTATTTTTGACAGCTTTTGGTCAGAGGAGAGCTAGAGGGTGGGTTTTGGGGGGATTGTCTCTTCCACCCCCCCAGCAGTGTCCCTGCAGGAGTGGGTTTGGCCCTGGAGTCAGGTGCTGCTCAGCCTGTTTGATGTTCTACCTTTCCCTCTTCCCTTCAGGATCTCTGTGTGTGATGAAGACAAATTTGGCCACAATGAGTTTATTGGAGAAACTCGAGTTTCCTTGAAAAAACTCAAAGCCAACCAGAAAAAGAACTTCAACATCTGCCTGGAGAGAGTAATACCAGTGAGTGGCTGGGAGATTTCCTCCTGCTGCCCATTGCGTTGGGCTTGGCAAACACATGGCATGTGAGGGAGGTAGGGGTGGGCTTGGGGCTGCAACCAGCCAGGAGCTGGAGGTGCCCACCTTCCCTGGCACCTTTAGGAGCTGGATGGGCTGGTGTCTGGGCTGATGTGGCACATCCAGGCCAGGAGACAAGAGAATGGTGGGAATCCAGGGGAAGTGACTCTGGAGACCTCTCCTGTTGGTGCTGTCATGTGGAGAAAGGGGCAGGTTGCTCCATCCCTGGTGTTGAATCTACTGAGGTTAAAGGTTCATGAGGCAGATGGACATTTCTGGTCCTCTACAGTCCAGAGCCCAGTGAAGGAGCTGGGCTGGGCCCCCAGGGCTCCTCTTGCTGGAGGATGGTGCCTCTCCCAGCTGTGGTCACTCATGGCTCTGTTTTCCCTTCCCATCCAAGACAAAGCGTGCTGGAACAACCGGTGCCTCCCGTGGGATGGCTCTGTATGAAGAGGAGGTGAGTCCTTGGAGGACAACGTGTTCCATGCATGTTTCACCCCCCATCTCCTGTGTGTGAGCCCGTTTCCCCACCCCTCCTGCAGTTACAAGGTTCCCTTGTGCCCACCGTGTCCCTCCTGCTCTGCTACTGCCGGTTTTCCTCGCTCAGCCCCACCCTGTCCCCATCTCTGGTGGCTTCCTCCTGCAGGTGGATCGTGGTGGGGACGTGGAGGAGCGTGGGAAGATCCTGGTGTCCCTCATGTACAGCACCCAGCAGGGCGGGCTCATCGTGGGCATCGTGCGCTGCGTGCACTTGGCAGCCATGGATGCCAACGGGTACTCCGACCCCTTCGTCAAGCTGTGAGTGAGCACTGGGGCCAGCCTGGGGTTGTGGCACGGGGTCCTGGGGCCACCTGCTGTCCTTGGGCCCATTGCTCTCCGTAGGACCCCCAAATGCCCAGGTCGAATGGCCACCTCATGTAGAATCACTGGAAGAGACCTCCAAGAGCATCGAGTCCAGCCTTTGAGCCAGCACCTCATGTCTGGAGAGCTGGAGGACAAGGGGTCCTTCTCTCCATCTCTCACCCACCATGGCCTACAGGGCAAGGGTGGCTTCATGTCCCCCCCCATGGCCCACTTGCTGCCCCACAATTCCACATGCTGGTTGTGTCTGGGAGCCCAAGGATTGTCCTGTCTGTCCCTGTCTCCAGTGGTTGGGTGTCTCTTGGGAAATGTGGATGAATAAGGTTGTTTTAACTCCAGCCTCATAAACTGCAGCATGGAGAGGACCCTGCACTCATTCCTGGTGTGGTTATGGTTGCTATTTTCTCTTTACCTTCAGGAAAAACCTCTGTTCTCCCTAAAACTCCTTTGATAACTCATGTTGAACATTATGCCCATCTCTTTGTAGCTGAGTGGAACTGGAGCAGTTTTCCTTTTCAGTCTCTTTATTTTTTTATATTTTCCATAAACAGAACATGATGAATTTCTGTTTTTAAGTCAACATCTGACATAGATCTAATTAATCTCAACCCTCCAGTTGAGTTCTGGATCTCCAGACAGGCTGCACAGCCCTGGCCCCACATTTTCCCCACACCCTCTAGAAGGTGTGAAGGGAGATTGGCCTTACACAAAGATTTCAGTGCCTTTTTTCTAGCCCAGAAATCACTTTCTAAGCTGAAAAACTCCCACTGTTCTTGCACTTGAGTTTTGAGCTGTTTTCTGTTGCCCCCAGTTGGCTGAAACCTGATATGGGAAAAAAGGCCAAGCACAAGACACAGATTAAGAAGAAGACGTTGAATCCTGAGTTTAATGAGGTAGGGATGGATCTATTTTTATATTAATAAATCAATTTAGCTAATTACTGCATTGTGTGAAGGAGGCAGAAGACAAACTCTCTGAGGTTTGGTTCCCTGCTCAGGCTCCTTTCACACTTCTGTGCTCAGGAACATTTTGGGAACGACCTTGCCATGGGACCAGGCAGCACATACATCCTGAAACCTCCCTGCTGCCGGTGCTGCCAACTCTGTGTCACCCTGGCCAGGGATTTGGGGTGGGATGAGCATTCCTGGTGCTGCTTTGGGATGCTTGGAAAGGGCTCCCATAGGTACAAGGGGTGAGCTGAGCTCCTGTGGTCCTGGAAGAAGAGGTGCTACAGTTAAGGAGTGTTTTCCCTTATTTAAGTTCATTTTAACTCTCCTCTCACTGGATTTTGAATCCTGGCTGTACAGGGAACATGTGCCATCCTTTACCTGCAGTTTTGGGGTGTGTTCTCCTGGAATGCTTTGTGTGATGTGTTTCCTCCTCCTGCAGGAGTTCTTCTATGACATAAAACACAGTGATCTGGCCAAGAAGTCCCTGGACATTTCTGTCTGGGATTACGACATCGGAAAATCCAATGACTACATTGGTGAGCTGAAAGTCTCTGCACTTTGGGGTTTGGTTTTGGTGCCTGGTGCAGTGTTTGCTGTCTGGGAGGGGGGGGTGTGTCACCTGCCCTGTGAGGGGACCCAGGTGGGACCGTGGAGGTGGGTGGGGTGCCTGTGTCAAACCATCACATACAGTGCACCCACCGTGCTCCCCATCTCCAGCATCCTGGGGGGCCACCTGGGCAGGCAGAGCATCTCTGGGTGTCTCCATGGGATTTTTGATCCAGGAGGTGGAAAAAGTGTTGCAGTTGTGAGTTCTGTCCCTCTGGAGGGGTTGACTGGGACACCAGCACCCCCTCTGAATGTGATGTCTCCTCTTCTCCCTCTGTCCCAGGCGGCTGCCAGCTCGGCATCACGGCCAAGGGCGAGCGCTTGAAACACTGGTATGAGTGTTTGAAGAACAAGGACAAGAAGATCGAGCGCTGGCACACCCTCCAGAATGAGAACCACGTTGCCAGTGATTAAAGGGAGCTGCTGCCCGACCCTCCCCAGCGGCCCCTCCTCTGCCAAGCCCCCGTAGATCTCTGATGTCTGTCTTCCAGCGCACTCATGCCTTGCTACAGCCTCTGGTCCCAGGGCAGCGATGCTCTTCTGCCTCCTCCAAGCACCCTCTGTCCTCACCTCCACCCGACAACCAACCCAGATCTTTTATATTCTCTCCCTCTGTTTATTTTTTTGTTTTGGGAGGCAGGGGAGGGGAGGTCATGGAGTTCCCCTGGTGTGTAATTTTGTCAAGCAATAGTTCCCTTCTGACTGTTCCCCTCTCCCCGTGGTCTCACACACCCCGTGGTCGCATTCCCACTGTGTGGCTGATGCTCTGTGTCCCTCCAGCCCCTGCTGCTCTGGCTCATCCCATTGCCACGAGCTCGTGGCTGTGGCATCTCCCAGTGGGATGTGCAGCCCCCAGTGTGGCCGTGCCCCCTGCCAGGCCCTGGGGTGTTGGAGCATCAGCCTCTCCTGCTTGTGTGATCTCGATACCTCAGTCACACTAACGAGAAGCTCTCTGGCTTTGGTGTGGGTCGTCACCGTCCCCTGGTGTCTGTGTTGCTGTGGTCAGGCCAAAGCCTTGTCACTGATGTAATCCTGCGAGTCCTGCTTGAGCTTTAGTTCTGGTTTGGTCCACTTGAGCAATGTCGTGGCACATCCTTTGCTGAGAAGATCCCCCACTGACAGCACAGCAGTTACGAGGACTGGGGAGCAGGTTTGGGTTGGTTCGTGTGGTCCCTCTCCCCTGAGGAACCTGCCCACTGCTGCTGGAGGAGCCCACCCGTGTCTCAAGGCTGTGACTACCTCCTCTTCACCCCTGAGCTGTGTAGTAGTGACTGAGCCCTGAGGGCAGTCCCTCAGCCCCCCCCTCCTGGGCCGTGCCCCACTCAGGAGGGAAGCTGAGGGCGATGACACTTCCCACCCAGTCGTGGTGTGCAAGGGTTGTTGCTTTAAATTGCTTTGAAATACCATAACTACTGAAGGTAGCTGAACAGTTAGAGGTCTTCCAAACTCTGGTGGATTTGGTTTTGTTTTGTTTTCCCCAATTCTGCACAAGAACCACTGTCTCCAACCTGCGCTGTATCGATCTCCTGGAGCTGTTTGATGTGTCTTCGACAGCAGGAGAGCAAAGACATTCTCAGACTGATGCTGGTCAGGTTTGGTACCATCTGCTGGCTCTGGACAACCTCAAGCATAGTTGATAGTAGCACAATAAGCACTATGGAATATATTGTCAGTGGGCTACACACTGAGCATGTTGTATGAAACCTCAGCCCCTTCAGCCCCTGACTCCCCGTGCACCCACTGCTGCAGCCTGCTGGGGCTGTCCTGTGGCCTGGGCAGCTCTTCCCTTTGACTTGGAGTTACTGATACTTTTTCTAAACTATTTTTCCCCCCTGGCAGAACTTTCTCTGAGTGCTGACACCCTGTGACCATCCCTGTAGCTCTGTGCCAGGAGATGTCACCGGCCTGGGTGACACAGACCCCTGTGCTGAGTGATGCTCCTGCTCCAGCTCAGGCTCCACAGGTCCAAGGAGGTGTGTGTTGCCTCCCACAGCCCTGGGCTCCCCACCCTTGGACCACCGGGGGGGAAATCCAACCTTAAACCACTCTGTGCATCCTCTGCTCCGTCCAGCCTGAGCTGGGAGAGCTCTTCCATCCCCCCAGACTCACCCTGTGGCACAGAGGGTGTAATGAAAGGGGACACCTTGTAGATTTTTCCCTTTTTTCACGGAGTTCTTGACTCTGTGCCAGTAAGAGTGACATCCCAGAGCCCCTGAGCCAGACTGTCCCTGCCCCAGCCTGAAGTGACCCTGTTCTTTTGGGTGGTTTCTCTCTATGTCCAGCTGGTTCAGCTGTGGGATGGTTGGACTGTATCTTAGAGATCTTTGCCCACCATACTTATTCTATGTCCCCATTATCCCTTCCAGGGTGATGGGTCCAGCCAAAACCTCCCTGTTCCTCTCAGAGCAGCAGCTGGGCACAGAAATGTGTGGCTGAGTGTAAAATTACCTTTAAAAAAACAGGATTTAAGCAATTCCTTAGTTTCCCCAGGCCTGCAGCAGCCCAGCCTCCTTTGTATGTGCAGAACAACTCAATTAAGGTTGCCATCACCCCGTCCTGTATTGCCATTCTCTGTCCAGCCTGCTTTCCCTTTGGACAAAGGATGCTCAAACCATCTCTTGGCACCCACAACAATCAAGTGCAACTTGCCAATCTCCTCAGTATTGTGCAAACCACAGTCCTGGTCTCTGCCACCTTCTTAGTTTTTCTGATGGTGATTTCTGCCCTGAATGACTTCTTTTCGTTGTAAATAAAGCATGCACATATGGATGGGGAATGGTGAAAAACAACTTAAAAAAATAACAAAAAAAAGAAAAAGAAAAGCCTCTTCTACTGCTCTTTGCATTCCAAGTCGCATGCAGTGATTTTACAGCAAAATATCAGTTTACAACTATTAAGAGAAAAGAAAATGTTACACAGGAACTAGAAATTACTCCAGTCTTCCGCTGCATGCAGCACAACATCCTCTCTTGATGTGGTATCTAATAAAGTGAGACTATTGGAAAAGAAAAATAAAGGTGTTTTGGCTTCTTTCATTCCATGTGGGAATATGACCCCCCTGGGTTCATCTGGGGGGATCTGTGGTGTGCTTGGAGGTGCTGGGATGTAGGGTTGGGTTTGAGATGTTGAGGAATTTAGGATGGTGGGTGCAGGACTTTCTGTGGGGGGAGAGGTCCCAGCTCTGCAGGGCTTGGTTTGGCTTCTCTGCATCCTGTGGGGGGTGGGAATGGGGATGGAGCTGGGAATACCTGGGTTAAACCTTGGGGGTGTGATGGGTCAATCCTTCCTGCACATCCCAGCTGTCCATGGGCTCTCACTCACTCCTTTCCTGGGGTGAATGCTGCGAGGAAGACCAGGAAATTTGTGATGGTGACTTTCTTCTGACACTCTGGTGGGTCCCCTGGGAGGGCAAACCCACCCCCTGAGAAACGAACCTCCCCATGTCCTTTGTCACCCCCAGTTTGGGAGAGCAGGAGCCATTCCCTGCTGTGGCTGCAGCTCCCCTTGCAGGAGAACATCCCTGCCCCACCCGAACAGCCACTGCCTCGGGGGGTCATTTTGCCTTTGGCATTCCCACACTCCGTTTCCAGGGAAGGAGCTGGTGGGATGCAGCTCCCCTGGGATGCAGCTCCGCAGGGTGATGCCCCATCCCGGTGTGGGGACATCGTGGGACACTCGGTGGCGATGCCCAGAGACAGCAGCAGATGTCACTGGAGCTCCAGGGATGGAGTGGCAAGGCCGGGAAGGAGGTGCCAGGAGGACTCCTCGCTATTTCCAATCCCACCCTTCCTTTCCTCCAAAGCTTGTGCTCGTCCAGACCTTTGGTGGCAGGGAAGAGTTGGGCCTTTGTCCTCTGGAAAAGAAGTTCCCAGAGAAGTCTATCAGCCTTAACTCTGAGCTTTGACTTCCTTTCATTAGCTTTTTTTTTTTCAGTTTTGGGTTCTCCCCATTGATTTTTCCTCTCTGCTGCTGCCCAGAAAGGAGAGGACCCACTGGAGAGGTCCCAGTGAAGACACCCCATCCAAGAGGTGCTAACTGAGAGGTTCTGTACAAGGGGTCCCATCCAAGAGGTCCCAGCAGAGAAGTCTCATTCAAGAGCTGCCAGCCAAGACAGCACATCCAAGAGGTCCCAGCAGAGGCCACTCAACTCCAGCTGAAGAAAAGGCTTCCAAATGGAGAAACAGGCATTTTATGGGACTCAGAGAGGCTCCTTTGCCCCCACCCTGATTGTTATTTCTCCTCCCATTTTCTTGTCACCCGCTCTGTAAAGGAGACCCTGGGATTGTGAACTGTGCTTGATCAGGACCATTCTTTGCCTCTCCTGCTTTTGTAGGTGGGTTTCCAGTTCTAATGACACCTCAGAACATCTGAGTTGTTCTGCTGTTCCCACCAGTTTCCTCACGTGCTAATTAGATGCAGACCTTCGGTGCAATCAATAGATTCTCATCTCAGCCCTGGCCGAGCCAGCCATGACCAGTAATTTACAGCTCCAGTTGCTCCGAAATTAATATAGATTTGCTCTTCATTGAGAGGGCTGTAAAATACGGGTGACAGCAGCACTAAGCAGTCCCTTGCTGATCTTGGAGAGGGGCCAGGACAAGCAGAGAGGAGGAGCTGCAGGAATGTTGAGCGAGCAATGGGATGAAGACACCGACAAAGTGTTGCTTTGCTCCTGGGCAGGAGATGCAAAAGGCAACGTGGCCAAAAGGCTCCTCTCCAGGGGGTGAAGGCAGCACCCAATGACCCAGCACATGCCAGAAGCCTGTAGGGCTGTTTTCTCTACCTCCTTGGGGTATAATTCATTAAAAGAACACTTTAAGGAGCTCTCACAATGTCCTGCGTGATCCCAGGACATCAGGAGGACACTGAGATTCTCCTGCTCCACTGAGCAGGACAGAAGCCTTTTGTGGCTTTTCATCTTCTGGGGGGAAATGTACTGAAAAAGCAAGCTTTTACTATTTAACATTTCACTTAAAAAATGGAAGAGCTCAGCTAAATAAATCCCTTCTCTATCCGCTTTCAAGCCCAGCTTTTCAAAAAGCCAGCAGCTGAAAATCTCTTTATCTCACAGGGCACAGATAACAATGTAATTATGAGCTCGGATCAATGGCCTCAGCCTAAAATAAACTGTTATTCTTCCACTCAGATGAGCAGAGCTGGGACTACCAACTCCTCTGGGCTGCTGGCCCACTGCAGAACAGTTTAGGAGGGGTGAAGGTCTGTGGTGGGGTCTGGAGAGGCCACAAGACCTTCCTGGGGGAAGCTGAGGTTTGGGTTGTCTTGTTTCTGCAGGGGGGGCACCTTTTGGAGAGGTTTTGGGGTGCTGGGCAATGAATCAAAGCCCCTCAATGAGGGTCATGGGCAGGGAGCAGGCGAACTGGGAAGATCAGGCAGTGGGAGGTCGGCACTTGCCTCCAAACCTGAAAGAAGCAGCTGGAGTCGAGGTGGAAACCACAGTGTTCTGCTTTTAGAGATCTGAGCAGTTCTCTGAATCCATTAGGGCTGCAGAGATAACTGATTTCTCAGGGTTTCTGGCAGCACTGTAAAAAAAAAAACCAACCCACAAACTGGCTCCTTTCAAAAACTGTCCAAGCAAAAAGACTCGTCTCGATCAGGTCAAACTGGAAAATAAAAGCGGTGACAGATAAAAAGGAATCAGAGAAATAAATTGACAGTTGTCTGGAAGGGAGTTGCTACTGAGAAGCCTTCAGGGTGTTTATCACCAGGATGAGCTGAATTTGAGAGGGAAGGAGCCTGAGAAATTCGTGGTGTCTCTATCACTCCTCTTTGTCCCCTGGTGAGGGTCAGCATTATTAATTAAGGGCCAGACAGGCAGACCTGAATAGCTGATGGGTATCTACCTGATAAGAGCCTTGTCATGGAAACCTGGAGTGTCACAGCCAAAATCTCAAGAGCCTCAGCAAATCAGGGCTTTATTCAGCCCAAAGACAAAGAGCATTTTCCTTTTAAAATCTAAATTATTCAGCTCTGCGTGACTCCTACTGTGCTGTGGGAGGCAGGTGGGATCTCCAGGGGCTGCATTCAGCCTGTGCCTTATCTCCAAAGCTCTCCCCAAGGAGGGTGTTCATGAGCTCTCCCCTTGCTGGAGCTCACACCTCTTTCATCCCCAGCAGATGTATTTCATGGGCCAGCCTGTGATCGAGGGGCTGGAAAATTTTCAGAGGAAAAAAAACCTTTGGAGACAGCCAGGCAGGAAAACTGGGCATGGAAACCTGCCTAAGGGAAAGGTATCCTGCCAGGCCAGAGAACAGCAGATCAGGATGGGTTATGTCCCTGGAGAGTTGACTCCTTCCATCCCTGGAAGTGTTCCAGACTGGGTTGGACAGGGCTTGGAGCAACCTGGACCAGTGGAAGGTGTCCCTGCCCATGGCAGGGGGTGGAATGGGATGAGTTTTAAGGTCCCTTCCAACCTGAATCATCCCAGGATTCCACGAGGAAGCAGAAACACAAAGCTGCTCTCCTGGAGACCGAACCTCATCGATCCCTTCTGTTTTACAAGCGGCGCTGCCGTGAGAATATTTGGCAGCAACATTAACCCTGAAATACGAGCTGTGCTTGGGCCTCTTTATATTTAATAGTGTGAAAAATGACACGGGGACACTGTCTGTGCCCTGGAAATCTCCATCCCCGCCCAGCAGTGCTGGGGAGGGGAGATGCTGCTCCACAGGCTGGGCACCTGCACGGTGCAGAGCCCGGGTGACACTGGGGACAGTGGTGGTCACTCCGTGCCTTCCCAGTCCCTGGCATCTCCTGCTCCTCCAGCAGTGGCCAAAGGTGCTGCCAAGTGCCCGTGGAAGTGGCCACTGGCACGTGGAGCTTTGGCTGCTGCCCCTGGGGCAGAGGGTGGTGGGATCAGCGTGGGGAGGTGGGGACAGCAGGGCCACCCTTCCACAGGAGCAGCTGCTGGTGGTGGCAGTGCAGCATTTGTTCATCCCCCTTTGTTCTTCGTGGCTTTTCCTCCTCATCAACTTGAAACACTTGACAGCATCCTACACAGGAGCTGGGGAGAAAGGCAGCGTGGAGAGGGAGGTGGGGCGTGCTGACATTTAATTCAGACTGGGATTTATGCGAAAATGGAGTTAAAAATGAGTGTCCTGGTGCCAACCCACTGCAGCCAAGGGCACAGGAGAGCTGTGGGCACGGGGATCTGCTCTGTCCCTGGCAGGGAGGGGGATGCACACCCCAGGGGTGTGGTATTCCCAGCCAGGACCTGCTTTAGGAAAGGAATCTGGGGACAGAAGCAGGAAAGGTGATGTCTTAGGGGTCTAAAGCTTCATAAAAAGCCCTGTGAGTGTTTCCAGCCCCGGGGGTGCAGGGGGCACTCCTCGGCAGAGGTGCCCGGAGTTATGCCATGCCCCACACTGTGCCAGGCGTGGGACTGGGCCCTGGCACCCGGCAGGATGGGGCTTTGAAGCCTGTTGGCAGCAGGTTGGGTTCATCATCAAATTGCAGGGGAAGGAGACGTGACAGGTCACCTTGGCCACTGGGCCGTCTGTCACCCGTCCTTCCCCGACCCTGCCAGCACATTCCATCCTGCCCCACCCCTGCTCGCCCCTGTCCATGAGGGGTCCCCCATCACCCCACACACACCTCCCTTTGGCCTCAGCTGTCACCGGGGCTCGATTTGCAGCTCCCTCCCTCCACTTCATCTCTTCTTTTGACAGGAGGACAATGGGGTGGAAACTGCTCGCTCGTGGAAAGGTCTGGCCCTGCCTGATTGGGAATGTGATGACCCAAAACCGCACCTCCTTAAACCCATAAATGCCATTGAACTTGCGCAAGGGACTCATCTGCCCTGGGGGGTGGGGGGAGATTTTTAAGCATTAGTGTGGAAAGAAGCATTTTAAACATATCGCCTCGGAGGTGGCTTTTTGCCTCCGCGTGGAAGGGGACATTTTTAAACACGGCAATTTATCGACTTTTTTTCCCCCCCTACACAGATTTTATTCACAGTTTTAGGATTAGGTCTGACCAGTGCCTCGGATCTGTTGCTGCTGAGCCATGCCAGCAGCACCCATCCAAGCCAGCAGATCTGCGGGACAAACCCCCCTTTTTGGAGCAGCTCGGGATGTGTTCGAGCCCCGAGGCTTTGAGGAGCAGCGTCCTGAGCCCTGTCCCCGAGTCCTGCCTTGCTCCATCAGCAAATGGTCCTTCCTTGAGCTGAATAATTGAGGCTCTGCAGCGCTGCCGGTCCCGCCGCTGAATGCCAATGAGGCGGGCGCTGCGGAGCCGCACAGCAGCCGCTTTTTGGGCACGGAGAGCTGGAAATGAATCCTTTCCCCTCCAAGCGATGCCACCCCGACCCCCGGGGCACGGTCCCTTCCCGGGAGGGCCGAGCCGCAGGTTGAAGCCCCGGAGCCCGGTCGGGGGGTTCAGGATGCGGCGCTGGCGCAGCAAATCTGCTTCTGGCTCCGCTTTGAGATGCGAGTGATGTCGTGGCCTCGGGGACAGGAGTGAGGACACGAGGTGGTTTCAGGACAAGGAAAACCAAGGAGCTGGTGGGCAAATAAACCCTCGTTCCCAGATTCTTGTCACTGTGGTGCAGGAGGTACTCCTGGCGTGGAGCAGAGCTGAGACACCCTGGGCTGTCCTTGCAGCATCCCTGTCCTTCTCCTCCTCCTGTCCCTGCCCTTTGCCTCCTCCTGCCCTCCCAGGGCTCCTCCTGGGCTGGGGCTGTGCCAGGAGGATGCTTCTGGCATGATATGATCTAGGAACAGGTGGCACATCCCTATGGAGAGCAGGTGGGTTGATCCCCAAAGTGGGAATTGGGAGCATAGAGCACCATTTCACAGCGTCCCATGGATGGAATGGATCATTGCATGGATGGATGTCAAGCTGGGATGGAGGGAGGCAGAAACCATCTCTCCTCCTCTCTGGGTCTGGTTTTGTGCTGATGGGGAAAGGGTTGGGCTCCTGAGCAGCACCAGGCACGTTGCACATTGTGGGGTACCAAAGTGGGGATAACCATGGTGAGCACGCCGTGGTTCTGGTGCCCATCCCTCCTGCAGCTGGTGGAGCTGTCAACGTTCCTGCTCCCCTGTCGGGATGAACTGGGCTCTGCATGAATTAATTTGCTGAGAATCATTAACCTAATGATGGAAGCTTTCGATAAACAGCTTAGCCTGGCTGTGGGAAAATGGGCTTAATGATGGATCTGGAGAGAAAGAGGGGAAAAGGAATTGGAATGAGCTGTGGGAGGCTTGGGGACCACCAAGGCTGAGGTCTCCTCCCAGCCCCTTGAGCCCAGAAGCTCTCAGCCCTCTCCATCCTGGAGATGGAAAGGAACAGGAATGGGATGTGAGCCCCAGAATCCTGCCTGGCCATGGGATTTATGGATAAATCCCAGAACTACATCCCAGCCCTGCTCTGGGTCCAAGGGGAAACTAAACAGCAGCTTTGGGACCACAAATATTGGAGGTGGTGGGAAGTGGCCCTGGGCAAAAGGGAGTTTGGGTCAAATATTCCCCTTTATGTACAGAATTGTGCCAGACAAGCAGTTTTTACCAGGAAGCCCTGAGCAGGCAGAGGGAAAAGAAACACCACCGGCTTCATCTTTCTGTTTCTTTGCAATTTTTCTGCCTGAATCAGAATTCACTTTGGAGCTGGGCGAGCTCTAACCGCTGATAATTAAGCCCAAAACGCAGCAGTCTCAACATCAGCTGCTCCCCCTCCCTCCCTCCCTCCCCAGTCGGTCCCTGGCCCTATTATTTTAAATTGATGCAATTATTCATCTTGCAGAGTAATATATTTTAGTTCTCTGGTGCCCAGCGGACCTTAAAGCAGAACAAATGCTTTAATAAACCTGAGTCGGGCTTCCTGGAAGCTGGAGCGGTGGATTAAGAAGAGGAGCAGGTTTGGGATTCTTTAATAAATTATTGCCTAATATTTCTTTCTTGCAACGTATCTCTATGATTAGCAAATGTTTTCTGCTCGCTGATTAACTTTGTTTATTCCTTAATTAGGTTTAGCTCCGTCTGTCTTGTGGTTCCGAAATAATTGTTTGATTAATGGGCCTGAATTTACATTTTCATTAAGCCCCCCAAATCATCTCTGCACCAATTAACCACCCAGAACATGCAGATCTGGGACATTAGAATGACAATTTTAGCCCATTAAGTAATAACTGTTCTATTGATTGGTGATAATGGTGCAGAGACGGTAAATCCTGGGTTACAGCATTCCAGGGGGAATGTTGGGAATGCACCTGGGCAGCACCCACCCCTCTGGCTGCCTTTCACCATTCCCCATCCCATCAAATCCCATCCCCATTCCTTATCCCCATCCCATTCTGATCCCATCCCACCCAGGGAAACGATGATTCCACCACTATCACTGCTCCTTAACAGGGACCTCTCTCTCCAATGGATGTCCAAATGGGAAGAACAAATGAAAGCCACTAATCACTGACTTAATGGGATGGGGATGAGGATGGGGATGAGGATGCGGATTTTGGGGATGGGGATGGGGAATGGTGAAAGGGAAATGGGATGGGATGGGAATGAGAATGGGGATGGGATGGAATAGAATGAGGAATGAGGGATGGGAAATGTGGGGTGGGAATGGAGTGGGGATAGGGATGGGGACAAGGACAGGAAAACAAATGGGGATGGAGATGGGGACAAGAACAAAAATGGGAATAGGAATAGGAATAGGAATAGGGACAGGGACAGGGACAGGGACAGGTAGTGGGACACTGCCCAGGAGCTGTTCAGCTGCTGACCCCGAGGAAAGGGAGAGGAGAGCCTGTGTCAGACACAGCCTGAAACGTGTCTGGAGATGCTTTTCCAGCGGGGACGAGAAGGTGGGGGACAAACCAACCCCTGCCCACATTCCTGGGGGACACTCCGGGCTGTGGGATGTCACTGGCCAGGGATGCAGCCCATAACACTCCAGCAGAGCCACGGTGGGAGCCAGTTACTATATTTGCTCTCATCACAACCCTGGCTTTTTTTTTTTTTCTTCATTCTGCTCTCAAAAAGTAGGACACAGCCATTCCACGTGTCTGCTCCAAAGCTACATAATCTCCTGCCACGGGCCGGGCCTGGCTTTGCTGGATGCCTGAGGGATCCTTGGGTGCTGGAGCGGGCACTGGCACAGCTCAGCTGCAGCAATGGGGGGGCTGGAGGGGCTGGACCCCCCTGGGGAGCCCCTTGGAGCTCATCCTGTCTGTAGAGCTGGGGGTCTGTGGGACCCCAGAGCGATGTCACCTGTGCCTGGGGACCACCAGGAGGTGATGGCCATGTGGCCCCTCCTCCCTGTGCCATCCCAGTGCCCTCATCCCAGTGCCTTCATCCCAGCCCTCGGATGCTCCTCGTCCTCAGAGAAGCTCAGAGCAAATCCCTCTGCCCGCAGGAATCACTGACCATGAAGGAGCAGCACAAAACAGGGGGGAAATGGGCATTTTTGGAGGTTTTCGTGAGTTTCCCCATTCCAAGCAGGAATAAGGCTGGACCTGTCTCCCTGTGCCCCATCTTTTCCCCACCCTGACTGCAAGGCAGAGGCGGGGAGGGTGAGGAGCATCTCCAGCTGCCGCAGCAGCGCTCGGCAGTGCCCGGCACGGCAGGGGGAGCAGCTCCTTTCTCAGCCAGCGCCGAGGGATGATGCCAAAATCCTGCGGCAAAGCCACGGGAAGCAGTTTTGCCTCTGGATTTGCTCCTCCAGTGAAGCATCAGGACAAAGCCGTGCGCACAGATGGTGTGTCTGTTCCTCCCCCAGCCAAACACCTGCGCTGCCTCCCCGGAGCAGCTGCTGCCCTGAGGATTTGGGGACCTGCTCAGGTTGGGGATGTCCTGACCCACCAGCACCAAAACCACCCGCAGGGCCACGGCCAGGAGCAGCCTCAGGCTGAGCCCCAGGGCTGCTGGAGGGGACACAAAGTGGTCCCTGGAAAAGTTACAGCCTTTCCAGGTGTCCTCTCCACCCATGACTGAGGATCTACCCCAGAGCTGCTGGAGGGGGCACAAAGTGGTCCCTGGAAAAGTTACAGCCTTTCCAGGTGTCCTCTCCACCCATGACTGAGGATCTGCCCCACGGTGGGAGGCAGAGCATCACCCCTACTCCAGCCACAGCATTTTCCTCCATCCATCACCCTCATCCCTAGCATCTAATCAGGCATGACCCATGGGCTTGCTGCAGGCATCAAGGATTTCTTTCCCTGCATCCCAGATGCTCGAGGCCTGGGCACTGTGCCCTCCCAGCGTGGGTCCTGGTGGGTCCCAGCCAGGTCTGTGCAAAGGAAAATTCCCTCCCTCAAACACTTTTGCTCCCCAAAGCCTGAAGTTTGCAGGGCAGGAGGAAATCCTGGGGGCTGCGAGAAAGGCTTGGCGATGCCATCCATGGCAACGTGGCACAGCCACATCCTCCCCTGAGCCTGCTGAGCCCCAACAGGCAGGTTGCAAACTACAAAAGCACATGAAAGACAAACCCAGATCCATCAATTAGTGGCAATAAATGGGAATTAAACCTCCTTTTGAAGTTTAAGGGAAGGTGCTGAGCTGGGCTGTGCGTGGCAAGGGCTGTGGGAATAGGGGCTGCAGCTGGGGGTGTGCTCTGATGTTCATGGAGCACCAGGAGACACTCAGGACAGCCCTGGGAGGAACCTTCCTCACAGTTTAGACCTCAGCAGTGCTGAAAAGGTAAGCCCTGAGTCCAAGGTCACCCTGTAACAGCCCCATGGATTGCAAAATCCCACTCCTGGTGAATTCCTGTATGGCTTCATGCTTTGTATTCAGGGGGCAAACGGCTCTTGCTGAGGACAAGAAGTTTTAAACTAAAAGAGGGGAGATTTAGATTGGATTTTAGGAAGGAATCGTTCCCTGGGAGGGTGGGCAGGGCCTGGAACAGGTTGCCCAGAGGAGCTGTGGCTGTCCCTGGATCCCTGGGAGTGCCCAAGGCCAGGTTGGATGGATCATCCCCTCCTGCCCCAAACCATCCCTTTCTGCCCCAAATGCCCCCCCCCCGCCCCATTCCAGCACAGCAGGGCAGTCCCAGAGTGTTGGGGTTTATAAATTATTAGTAGGACAATCTGATTTATGCTGTGCTGACAAACGGGATGTTGTATTTCAGGAGTTTATCCCAGGGGAACAAATAAATAAACAGAGCGACGGAAACCTCATGAATTTTTTAAAGAGCTTATGAAAATCTTTTTTTCCCCCCTTTTTCCACTGGCAGAATGGCTGAAAGGGGAAAGATCCCCTCCATCTGCATTCTCTGCACTTCTTTTCCCTTCAATCTCTTAATCCTCTTCGTTCCAGCTTTAATCCACATGGTTGCCTCTTTCTTGTTCGGGTGGGTTTTTATTAAATCCCCCCACTCCAAATAATCACAAAACCAACACCAAGGCCCCGGGGCCATGTCCATCCTCCACCCTGCGGCTCCCTGAGCATCCACAAAAGCCTGGCTCAGCATTACATCATCCCAGTCCCTGCTTTCCCCCTTTTCTTACCCTAAAATGACCCTTGATTTGCGTTTCCATCACTGCCAGGTCCCTCCCGGGGACTCACACCCCTGTCCCTGTCATCCTAATGAGTTAATTAAGGAAAACCAGGGCCGGAGAGGTGCCAGCCTCTCTGGGAGGTGAATCTCCAGGAGATGCTGGTGGTGTTCCCAGGGGACCAGGGAAATGCTGGCATTTCCCTCAGTCACCTCGTGGCAGCTGCAGGGGGACCATGGATGGGTTCCTGTTCCAAAGAGCCACTTCCCAACACTCCTCTCCAGCTGCCAAGGGTTGTTCCATCCTTTTCAGTGCCCAGAATGGTGCCAGGGATACCAGGGATATTCAGGGCACTGTGATCTCACACAACTCCTGCCTCCAGCCCTTCCAGCCCCCAAAATTCACCCCTCCAAGCAATTAACCCCCATCAGGACAACCTGCTTGCCCCCATTTCAGTGGTTTCAGCTCTTTCCTGCCCAAGTTGTAGTGATGGAAAATGTATGTGAAAAAGAAGAGGGGGAAAGGCACCAGCATGGCCAGCAGGGGTTTGTTATTCCACAGCATTCCTTATTTCTGGGTATCATCCCCCTTTCCTGCCCCACACAGCTCAGGGAGAGCAGGGACAGGCACCAAGAGCACGAGATTTGCTAATTATTGACTTTTAATCAGCTGCTCCACGATAATGGGGCCCAGCTTCCCAATCTCGGAAAGCCAGGATTGCAGGGATATTTTCCATCCCCTGGGAGGTGGAAAACCCTGGAGAAACACACTGAGGGGGTCGAGAGGATATAAAGAAATGAGTCAAATGAGGCTCCCCATCCTGCCTTTCCCTGCATGTCACTGCCAGTGCCTGGAAAGGTCTGCAGGCACCAGGCTCATCCTCGGGAGGAAGGCAAAGCCTCTGGGACACTCCCAGGGCTGGAATGCTGCTGGTTCCTGGGGACCAGTGGGAGAAAAGCCCCTTTCAGCTTCCCCCTTTAACCCCCCTCCACCAAGTGAAAAAATCAGCTACTAAAAAATTGACATTTCAGATCACGAAAGGCCCAAAATGTGACTTCAAACCCAAACTTGTTTTCCCATAGCCCGGCTCATTAGTGGAGCAGAGCAAGGAAGAGCTGAGCGACCCATTTAAATTGTAGATTCTGACCTTTCTGCTAAAGATCTTTTCAGAAACCCTGTTTACAGCCTTTTTTTTTTTTTTTTTTTGGGTGCTGGCACTTCGTAATCCCCAAAATGAGATTTGATGCAGCTTTTTTAATATTATAATGCACCTCATCCTCTTTTTTTTTTTTTTTCCCCAGGCCTCCTGAGCCAGCTTGAGTAATTAGGAGTTTTTAAAAAGACCATAAATGAGGGCTGCAGCCTCCTGCCGTGGTGGGGAGAAGGGGACAGTCATTTCAGTGTCCCCACCACAAAGGGGACCCAGAACTCGCCTTTATCCAGTGAAAGCCACCCCAGTGCCAGGGCAGTGCCACCAGCTCCACTCCCCTGGATAAGGCTGTCGCCAGGAACCTCCACAATCACTTTTGGCTCAAGATCCAACATCCCTGACGTAGGGATTTATCTGGGGACACTCCAGGCCAATGTCAAAAGTCCCCTGTCAACAACCCAAAGGACTTTGGGGTGGAAAACACCCTTAAAGCCCTGCAGCACTGGGTCCCTCTGGGGCAGCATCACTGGGAGAAGGGATTTGGAGTCGCTTCCTTCACACCACAGTCAGTAAGGAAAAGAGATTTGATGTCTCAGGAGGATCCTGAGAAGCTGAACTTTGTTCTAACAGATGCTGGTCCCAGGGGGAAAGCTCTGTGCATCCCATCAGGAGACCTGGAACTGCAAACACCCTGCTGGGGAGCTGCAGAGGGAAGAGACATCCCTGTTTCTATAAAATACACCCAGAATTGCCTGTTTGGGGGGGAATATGAGACAGTCTGGAAGCAGGGAAAGCCCTTGGGTGGTGGGACACACCGATCCACCTGATGGCAGGTCTCATCTCCCCCATCCCCAGCAGTCCCCCCAGTCTTGGCCAGAGGGAGGGGATGCTCCTGGGCCTTTGTGTGGCCAAAGGAACCAAGTGCCAGGAAGATTAAAATAGTACAGAAGCTCCTCAGCCCCCAGGCTGGAGCTGAGGCAGCGCTCCCAGCCCTGTTTCCTATGGAAACGAGCCGTGGTCCACCCGCCTGCGCCTGCTGGGGGGGTTTGGATCCTCCTCCTGCAGCCGGCATGGATGGGGCTGGGGGGCAGGTTCCCTCGGTGGGCACGGCAGAGGAGCCAGCTGGCCCAAAATTCCCCCTGTGGGAGGGATGAACCACTGGGGGCACATTCTGTGATCTGGCACCAAACCCCCCACCCCCCCCAAACATATATGCATATAATCCATTAGATATCCATTTTAAGAGAGGTAGCTGTAATATATGTGTTTATGGTGCTTATTAACACTATTTATAAACGTTTTATTAACACTATTTATAAACGTTTTATTAACACGATTTATATACATTTATCTCGCTATCTATATATTTATATATTCCCATCTACAAATTTATATTTACATTAATATTTATTTATTTATTTCTGGTTTAAATGTGGGTTTTCCCCTTGCCGGCCCTGTTCAATAACTCTCCAGCCACTGCTGAATGCCGGGACTGGGACAACACTGGGGATGGAGCCGGGTCCTCTTGGGGGTCCAGCATCCCCCACCACCCGCATCCTCAGCATCCCTGCCCGGGAACCGCTTCCCGCATCCCTAAATCAGAGGGAAAAAATGAAAATGAGTAAAATTTTTTAAAAAAGCTCCCCCTGCGGTGGCGAGGGGGCGGGAGGGAAGGGGTTAAAAGGCAGGCAGGCGGCGGAGGGAGCGGAGCCGCTGGATGGAGACGATCCGAAGCGGCGCCCGGCAGCGGCTGCGGGCAGAGCCGAGCGGCACCGGAGCCCCCCCGAGCGGCACCGGAGCCCCCCCGACCGCGGGGCCGGCCCGTGGGGAGCCCCCCCGGCCCCGTCGCTCCCGGGGGCGGCCGCGGATGGAGGGACGGAGGGATGGACGGAGGGATGGACGGAGGGAGGGATGGATGGAGCGGCGGCGGCCGGGCCGGGCTGGGCCAGAGCCCGGGCAGGGTAAGGAGGGGATGGGAAAGCGGGGGAGGAAAACGGGGGGCTGCGCTCGGGGTTGGGGTGCGGGGAGGGGGAAAAGCGCGGGGCGGGCGGGGGGAGCGCGGTGAACCCGCGGGAATAGCGACAAAAAAAAACCCCAAAATAACATGCAGAAAAAGAGAGGGCAAATCAAACACCTCCCTCCACCTTCCCCAAAAAAATGAAATTTAAAAAAAAAGGAGAAAAACGCAAGCCGCAGCGGGTGGGGGCAGCGGGGGCAGCCCCCAGCCCGCAGCCGTGCCGTGGGTCCCCGGCCCCGCAGGGTCGTGCGTGGGAAGCGCGGGGGCGTGTGCGGGAAGTTGCGGTGGGCAGGGGGCACCGAGACCCCCCGGCTGTTTGCGGGAGTTGCTCATTCCCGCCTCCCCCCGGCAGGGATTGCTCGCTCTTCTCTGCTCCTTTCCGAAGGGTTCTGCTTTGGAGAGGGAGAGAGGCAGGAGAGAGCTCCCCTCTTCCTCCTCCTCCTCCTCCTCCTCCTCCTGCCGAGACTTTGAGCAGGAACATCGCTGCAAGGGAAACGGGGAGAGAATCGAATCCTTCCGAAAAACCCCTCCTCGATTTATTGTCCTCTCTCCATACCCGTGCTGGCAACTTGGGGGGATATTTTAATATCCAGTTAAACAAGCCGTCTGTGCAGGGAGAGCAGAGGCAGTTGCAGAGCGGCGTGAAGGTAACCTTGAGCCGAGCCTTGTAAACCCCCTCCTTCCTGAAGGCAGGATTAAAGAAAGTTTCCTGGCAATCCAGAGCTGGGAATCCCAGCCCGGCAGGGAGGACCCCCCAGCCCCGGGGTGTCCCCCCCAGCCCGGCCCTGGCCCACCTGCACCTTCTCATGCTGCGAGTGCTGTAATCTTCCCCTCTGGGGGGATTTGTGCCGATTTATCCTTTAGCAGGAGCTGTCCTTTCCCTGGGCTTGGGAAAGCTCTTTCCTGACTGGGTTGGCCCTTGGAATGTCCAAGGCTGTTGAGCATGAGGGGTTCCTCTGGGACAGGCTTTGTTAGCAGTTATTAGAGGGTTTATGTATGTTATTCTATTCTATATGTTATTAGCAGCTATTGTGGTTTTATATGCATTGTATTATACTGTTCTCTGTACTCTTAGCAGGTATTATGGCTTTATATATATTATCCTATTCTATTGGCAGTTAGATTATTGGCAGTTATACTATGAGTTTTATACACATTATGTTATAATATTCTATATTTTATTAGTCAGGCTGCTCCTGCACAGGCCTGGGGTGCCCAGGGAGAATTGCCCACGGGGTTTAGCTCAGTGTTTGGATGCCTTTGGATCCTGGAGCCCAAGGAGCTGGGTCCAGCCTCAACATCAGGGCTGCAGGTGCCCGTGTCCAGCATGGCACATCTCCCTGTGCTTTAGGCTCCCCTGATGCTCAGGGGGCAGCAAAGTCCCCAAGGAGCCCTTCTTCCCCCACAGCCCAGCTGGGCCATGTGGATGGTTTTCCTCTCTCAGAAATAAAGGATTTGTTCTCCTGGGGGGATCTTTTCCCCAGCCCTGGTGCCACCAGCCTGTGTCCTCGCTGTGACCTCCAGCCAGCCTGGAATGCCCCATGCCCCACAGTGTTCTCTGAGGTTTCCTTCTCCGTGATTTCCTTGCCATGCTCACTCCAACCTCACTGGAGCCAAACCTCTGCTCATCACCGTGTCCCCAAGGCTGGGCTGGGTCCCCAGGGCCACCCCACAGCACTGCCAGGCTCCCACCCAGGGTCACACTCCCCATGGCTGAGGCAGGATCCCCTTCTGTGAGCTACAGCCTCCATGGGCACTGAGCATCTCTCCCAGCTTGGTTTAGATCCCAGGAAAATCTCTGCTTCTTCTTCCTTCATCTCCCTGGGCACCGCCAAGTCCTCAGTGTCCCCGAGCTGTTCAGGGAGCTGGTTCTGCTCTGGGATGGGGATGTCTGTGCTGTGGTACCTGTGCCACAGTGTGTGGGTCCCCCCTGGGGCCAGGAGCTGAGCCTGGGAGCAGGGGAGGAGCGTGGGGCAGGAGAACCTGCTCTGTGCTGCTCCGAGTGGGGCAGCACCCACGGGAAGGGCAGAGCTCTTCCCAAAGTGGGCCCCCATCTCTTCCTTGCAGCAGGATGCAGGGAGAGAAAGGGATCAGCCCTCCTGGGAAAGGAGGTTTTAAACCAAGGGCTGCAAGAACTCATCCTTCTCACTCTATTAATGGGCTGCGAAGGCATTGTCTGCTGCTTGAAAAGCTCATTTGTTAATTGCCCCAGCGCTGCCTCTAATCCCGGCTTAACGGGGGCTGAGGGAAAGCTCCACGGAGGAGACTCGAGCGTGGGCTTTACAGGCAGATTTGGTTTGGCTCTTCCCCACGCGGGGGTCTCTGGGGGGTTCGTCATGGACTGAATGTGGTGGGTGTTCCCACAGTGCCCGTGGAAGATGTTTTGGTGGGGCTGAGCCCCGTGGGGAGGGTCGCATTTCCCAGCTCCCCACGATGTCCCCGTGGATCCCATCACGGTCTCTGTGGGATTTAGGCTGCTGTAAGTGCCACGAGGGGTGGTCCTGTGGGTGCTGCTGGTGGGGTGCACCTGGCCTTCCCTCTGGGAATATCCCTTCGATGTGCCTCATTACCTCCCCAAATCGCAGAGCCAGGAGCGGCTCCGGTGCTCAAACCCTCGGGGTAAAACCATTTGGCTGCTCCGGTTTGGCTGCGGGGTTTGTTCCTCATCCTGAAGCACAAGGATTAAACCAGCAGCGTCGTGGCTTTCCCTGGGATCAGGAGCTGTCAGGCTCTGGCTGTGCCGGCAGCGGCAGCTCAGGGATGCTCTGCCACTCTCGGGGATGGTGCGGGTGTCCGTGAGTGCCAACGATGGAGTGGCCAAGGGATTTGGGAACGATGAGCATCCTCCAGGGACGGCTGCCAGCCCCGGCACCACGTCTGGAAGAGGCCAGCCCTTAAATCCTAACCCTCCTCCTCTGGGATTCAGGCAGTGCTTAGTCTGGGGGGAGCTTTGCTGAGCCAGCAGCTGGCTGGGATCCAGCTGTGTCTCCCTGAGGGACAGCCCCGGCCTTCCTCCCATCCTCCTCCTCCTCCTCCCACAGTGTGAGCACACCCCTCCCGGTGCACGGCTCTGCTCGCTAAGTCTTATTGAAAACCGTAACTGGATTTTGCAGGCTGGGCATAAAACACCCACAACATAAGACATATTAAAACTCATTAGGTTAAGCCCTTTTACAGACAGTCAGCGTCGTCTGAACGAATTAAATCACCTTTTCCACAGGGTTTAAGTGTCAAAAGGGACATGCAAGCGTGGGCAGAATGGGGAGAGGGAGCCTGGGGAGCATCTGTTAATGTCATTGAGACCACCCCCCCCCCAATCTGGGGTGACCTCTCCCAGATACCACTGTGTGTCACCCCCATCCAAACAGAGTTCCTGTCCTGGCCTTGCCAGGAAAAATGGGGAAATAATGGGGAAACGGAGATTTCTCGGCGTTCCCCATGGGGATGGGGTTGCTGTTGGCAGCAGGGATGCAGGAGGTCGGCAGGGAAGCAGCGGGGGAAGGCTGGGCTGATTGGTTTTTTTAATTGCTGAAAAGAGTGTGGGATCCTGCTCCCAGCACCCGAATTCCATCAGCCCCAGCACCGATCCCTGCTCCTTCCACAAACATTCTTCCAAAAGAAACCCAGCAGATGGGACAATACCGAGGGAGAGAATCAGAGAGCACACGCAATTGGGGTTGTTGCAGGTTAACACATTAATTAAAATGCTAATGATGCTGTGAATTAGGGTGCGATGGGGATTCCGGGGATTCAGCAGCTGGGATGGGGATTCCGGGTACCAGGGCTGTGGATCTCTGCTGTGCCGGCTCATTTCCATCATTCCAGGATTCCCTGTATCCTGTCCCTGCCCAAATCTCTGCAATACACTATTTCCTTCCCTGCCTTTGGCACCGTGGCGGGGGCTTTTTAAATGATTCATGGCTTAAGCCAGTTTTCTTTATGAGCTGCTTTCACACTTGTGGGGGGAATTCAGCCTCCAGGAGGCTGGAACAGGCTCGGATGGAATTGCAGGTGGAGGAACAGAGCGTGAAGGAAAAAAACACCTTTTTGGGCTCTAATTGGATCATTTTGGAGCAAAATACACAAGGAAAGGAGCAGAATCATGGAGATGGGATTACCTGGGAATCAGTGGCCTGAAGGTAACTGCATTTCTTTGCTTCCAGGGACTGGAAACAGCCTGGATTTGATTTGTTTTGGGAGCACCTCACGTGCCCCATAGAGAATGCTCCCACCCTTGTGCCATCTGATGGCTGTGGGGTCTGGGTGGGGTGGAGGATCCCTTGGGTAGGAACAGGCATTTTTGGGGCAGGGATGAGCATCCCTTGGCCAGGGATGAGCATCCCTTGGGCAGGGATCAGCACCCCTTGGGCTGGGGTCTGGGATATCAATGGGAATTTGTAATGCCAGCTCAATGCCCTATTTAAAAATGGATTTAAAGCTGCTTAAATCAGCTTGATTAAACAAAATTGCCCTTCTGGGACATGCCACAGGCCCTGGGCTTGTGCAGCACTGTCCGGTCATCTCGATGCATTGGATTAACCCAGGGCAGGATCCAGCCCAGCGTTCCTGGATTTATTTATAACTCAGCCCTTGCAGAATTGGGGCTGGTGCCCTGTGGGTTCCATCCTCTGGAGAGCAGAAGGAGCACTAATAGGAGGTTGTGCAATTAGCACGACCTCATTTCTGAGGAGCTCCAGGCCTTTGGCAGCAGTTAATCAATTAGTCTGGGGCAGCCCCGTCCCTGTGGATGACTGATCTGTGATCCCTCTGGAGCTCAGGGCTTCAGCCCCAGCTGCACTTGTGGCTTCCCCTCACCCTGGGCAAGTGCTGAGACCGTCCATAACTCTTCTCCAGAACATTGAAAAATCAGTTTTTGCCCATAGGCAAAAATCAGCCTCCTAATTCCAGTCCAAACCCTTCCACGGGTTCCCAGTGAGGAGTCAGATTTACAAGCGCCCCCCCAACATACTTGAAAATCCTGCACAAAAATCCATCGGCAGATGGGCGAGTCCTGCCCTGGATTTACAAGTCGGGCCAATCAATCCCAAAGAAGAGGGTTTTCCTTGGTGGTTTGGGCTGTGGAAGGGCTTTAGAAGCTCCAGAGGGAAGCACGTGCCTGGGGATGTCTCAGTGCTGAGGACCAGGATCGGATCCCAGCGCAGCGACACCCGAAAGCTGCTGAGTCAGCTGTTCTCAAGCCTTTCCTTGGCAGAGGGGATGTGCAAACCCATTTCTCAGCAAAATTAAGGCAGAGAGAAGCTGAATAAACAAACTTGGCTTGATTTGAAGGCAGCTGATGGCTTGGTGTGCTCGGTTGGCCCTGGGAGAGGCATCAGAAGGTGCTGGAGGCTCGAGGGGAGATGCCTCAGGTGGTCCAGGTGTTCCCTGCTGTGCTGGAAACCCCCATGTCCAACATCCCTGTTTAGCTTGGTTTCATTCCCAGCCATAATATATTTAAATTTAAAGAGTATTTAAATCCAGCCTGATGCATCTCATTTGCTGCTTCTGCTTTAGGGAGCGGGAAAGGGTGAAAATCCATTTCCATGGGGCTGACAGGGAAGGCGACAGCAGCTTTACCTGGGAGCTCAGGCTGCCCAATTCCTGCCCAGGCAGCAATTCCAACTGCAGGACAGTCCTAGGGAGGGAGGAGGAGACGCTTTAGGGTGCCAGCACAGGATGCAGGACCCTGCTCCCCCCGCCCCCTGTGGTGTGGGACCGAGATTGGGACCTGCGTCACAGCCCTCCCTCGGGCACGGGGGCAACCTGGACGTGTCACCCCACTGTTGTCCTCAGGCTCCTTCCCATCCCTGTGTTTTAAAGCCCCATTCTTTCCTCATCCCTCTGATAAGAAATGCTAATGATGCGATGAAATTGGATAGTTCGGTCGCCTTCTCCTCCTAATGGAATTCTTGTGTTGGTTAATTTGCTGGTTTTAATGGGCTGATTGTTCTCCTGCGCTGGGGGAACCACGTGAGCCACGGCGCGTTTGGCCCTGGTCAGATGTGAGGTGGTGCTTGAAGCCAACTGAATCTTGGTGCCCAATAATTGCCGAGCAATTTGAAGACAAGACCCAAATGTATAATTTATTGGTGCCTCGTTCATCCCGGTCACACGCAGTGCCAGAGACGCTCCCGCTGCCCAAGGGAGCCCTCCCGGACCTGTGCCCACCTCCCCGGGTGTGGAGGGCTGGCTAAACCCGGCCACTTAATGAGGATTTGCTTGCCCACTTGGTCTTGGCATTGCTGACACCACAGAAGGAGGTGGGTT
Source organism: Xenops minutus (assembly GCA_035221455.1). NCBI lineage: Eukaryota > Metazoa > Chordata > Aves > Passeriformes > Furnariidae > Xenops > Xenops minutus. Next base: position 10,281,159 of record JAWWEE010000034.1, on the reverse strand, counting down.
GGGTGTGGAGTGATGCTCAGATGGGTATCCCACTACTGGGATGAGGATTTGGGAGTGGAGTGATGCTCAGCTGGGTATCCCTTGCTGGGATGAGGATTTGGGGGTGGAGTGATGTTCATCCAGGTATCCCACTGCTGGGATGAGGATTTGGGAGTGGAGTGATGCTCAGATGGGTATCCCTTGCTGGGATGAGGATTTGGGGGTGGAGTGATGTTTCATCCACGTATCCCACTGCTGGGCTGAGGATTTTAGCTCTTGGCAGGAGTATGGTGATGGAGGTTGGAGAGGAACCAGCCCCCCATCCCGGCTGGACCCACTGCCTGGGAAATACTCCTGCTTGGCTCTGCTGTGCTTTGGCTCTGGGTGCCAGGGGGGGCCTGGGGGAGCAGGGAAGGACACCCCAATCCTGGCACTGCCAGTCAGGAGGATTTTTCCAGCCATGTAACCCCTTGGGACTGGATCAATCCCCTGGGATCCAAGCAGAGCCCCGTGACAGCCACAGCAGGTTATGACCAAGCGAGGGCTGGGGAATGAATCCCTCCCTGGCCTGCCTGTCCCAGCACTTTTCCAACCAGCCTTTGCAGCAGCCGAGGGAAGGCCATGCTGAGGTCACTGCGCCGCGCTGGCTCAGGAATGTCCCCGTTTGCTTCATTAGTTTGGATGCCAAAGTGTGTCACCGCTGTCCCCCGGCCATGCCGCGGGCTGGGCTGGCACCAGCGCTGTCCCAGCGGGAGCTGCCCCCGCTGCCTGCGGGAGGGGAGCCTGGGTGGGATGCGGGCAGTGGGGACAGGATGGAGCCCCTGGGGACACTCCCTGTGACAGGTGACAGTGGCCATGGGGACACGCAGCAGCTGATCCTTCCCCCCGGTGCTGCGGGATGGATCCATCCTTACAGCTCAGGGAGGGTTGGTGGGAGGCAGGGAGTGGCGTGGGGAGCTTCCAGCACCCACATCCATCAGCTCCCAACACCCCCAGCCCCTGCCGGTACTGGGAGCATCAGTGCCGATACTGGGAGCATCAGTGCCGATACTGGGAGCATCAGTGCCGATACTGGGAGCACTGGTGCCGGCTCCCTTTTGCCTCTCCCTGTGAGCGCTCGGCAGCCGAGGAGCCCGAACCGAGCCCATTATCTCCTGCAGACAATTAGCAGCAGCATTAATGGAATATATGCAAATGCGCAGTAATTGACCTGCGACTCGGCAGTTCACGATGGAGAAGGATGAGCTCCAGACGCTTAACGAGAGTCATTTAAGCCCCTTCTTTATATGCTGCCCTTCCTTGCCGAGCCTGGCAGGACCGAGCCCGGCAGGGGAGGAGGGTGGTGGCACTGGGGACACTGGGCAGCGGGGTCACCCGCGGGGCCATCGCGTTTGCACCCCAAACGACCCCACATTCAGCTCCACTGGGTGGGTTTGTTCTGGCATGGAAGGGGAAGCCACAAGATCCCTGGTCGGGGAGCTCAGGTGAGGGGCAAAGCACCCCCAGGTCCATGGGATCAGTGGGCTGGTGGGGCTGGACCACCCTCCCTGCCCATGCCAAGGTGCCACCTGTGCCCGTGTCCTGCCACAGAGGTGCCCGCACATGGAAAAGCCCAAATGCCAAGCAGCCTCCTTGCTCAGCTGCTGCTCCGAGTTTCCTCAGCCTTTACTCAGGCTGTGCTGGCCCCAGGCATGGCTGGGGAGGGCGTGGGGTGGTTTGTGCCCCACCACTGCTCTGCCCCTGCCCAGCCCTGAGCTCCACAAAGTTCACCTGGTGGAACCAGAGGTATTTGAGTAACCGCTGTGGGAACCCAGCTTAAAATACTGATGTATAATTCATGCCATATGTTCCACCAATATTTTTTATTTAATCAACTGAAGACAGATGGCAGGAACACGGAGGCCATTAAACTAATGGCACTTTGTCTTCCCATTTATTTCTGTCTCCTTTCCTAAAATAAGACGAGACCGTGACAGGCAGCACACCCTGGGCATGAGACCATCCCTGGCACACCGATGTGTCAGCACGGTATGGTGGCAGTGGCACTTCCCACGTGGTGTTATCCCGGGAAGGGCTGGAGCAAATCTTCCATAGCTGGGGGGGAAATCTGGAGGAATCCCATAGCTGGAGAAATCCCATGAGGATTCCCATGAGGGAACTCCAGGCTAGTGGGGCTGGAGGGGACTGTCCCTTCCCTGGGCTTGGGGTCCCTTCCTGTGCCAAGAGCCACCACGGATGGCCCCAGGGCAGCAGGGTGGGATGGGGATGGTCCCGGCTGGAGGATAGAGGATGTCGTGGCAAACGCCTCACTGGGGGCATGAGGAGCTGAAACACAGCCACAGGGAGGGACACACAGGGAATGTCACACTCCCGTGGGATCTCCCAGTCCTGTGGGATGCCAGGTGCCAGAGAATCCACCGGCAGTATCCTCCCACCCCATTATCCACCCGTGGATTTCAGTTGGGATCTGCTGGTGCAGAGGGGTTTGGATCTAGGGCTAAAATGTGCGTGTGCCTGAGTGTGTGTGCACAGCTCATCCTCCTCTGGGTGAAACTGGGTGGAACTGGGAATCCTCCACAACTCCCGGAGCCGTCCTGTAGCTCTCCTCCTGCACAACGAGGCAGAGACACGTAGGATCTGGGATTTGGGCTCACTCCCACCAGCATCTCTCCCACTGCACCCAGTTCCCCACCTGGGTGAGGTGGAACTGTCCCTCTCCAAGGGCTGGAAGGCGATGGAGAGCCCGGGTGTCCTTCCCCACCCCGCAGAGGGACAGGGACCTCCTCCCGCTGTGCTGGGACACTTTCCTGAGCGTGCCTCTCTCTGTTTGACTTGCAGGTGGAGCTTTCTTGCCCTGGGAGTGAGCTGAATGGGGCTCCCTTAGACAAAGGGTCCCAGTCAGCGTTCCGGGCTCCAGGCGCGTCCAGGGACTTTTCATTCTTTGTCTGAAAGGGCAGCGGTGCCGTTCCCATCCGAGCGATGCCTTTCGGAGCCGGGGCCGCCGGCGAGCGAGGAGCTGCGGCAGCTGATCGGCTTTCAGCTCCCCTTCAAACCTCGCTTTCCTTAACATGATCCCTCCACCAGCCCAGTCTCCGGGGAGCAGCCGGGGGGCTTTGCCGGCCGGAGAATAAACCGCTGGAAAACCCCCGGGCACGACGAGGGGGCTCCAAATCCACCTTCCCCAGCACTCCAGGACTTCTGAGGCTCGGGCGATCCCTTTGCACGGCCTGGGCCAGCAGCCCCCGCTGTGATTTCGGGGCACCCATCGGCTCCCCAGCCTGCAGCACCGCCCCACGGTGGGTACAGCCCCCGCAGCAGGGGGAGCATCCCCGGCGCCGGCTGCCGGGGAAGGCAATGAAGACGCTATGGCCAAGCTCTTGGTAAAACTCCAGCGGTATTTTCGGCGGAAACCCGTGCGGTTCTTCACGCTGCTGGCTCTCTACCTGGCGGCCGGCAGCTTGGTCTTCCTGCACTCCGGCTTTGCCGGGGAGCCCACGGTGCCGGGCAGCCCGAGCGGTCCCGCGGGGGCCGAGGGGCCGGGGCTGCCCTACCTGGGCGTGATGCAGCTGAGCCGTGGCTTCAAGGCAGCGGCCACCGTGCCGGGGGGGGCCCGGAGACACGGCCCCTGGTTCAAAAGCACCTCCAAGGAGCCCTCGGAGAGGGGGAAAGGCAGGGAGAGCGGCGGCGCCAGGAGCCGGGCAATGCGGGGCAGGAGCGGCCGCGAGAAGGAGGAGGACAGAGGTAAGAAGGGCTGGGGACAGAGGGAAGGGCTGGGGACAGAGGTAAGAAGGGCTGGGGGACAGAGGGAAAGGCTGGGGGACAGAGGGAAGGGCTGGGGGACAGAGGGAAGGGCTGGGGGACAGAGGTAAGAAGGGCTGGGGGACAGAGGGAAAGGCTGGGGGACAGAGGTAAGGGCTGGGGACAGAGGGAAGGGCTGGGGGACAGAG
>JAWWEE010000034.1:10239757-10268370 GCA_035221455.1 Xenops minutus | reverse complement strand
GCAGGCCCTGGCACAGGGTGCCCAGAGAAGCTGTGGCTGCCCCATCCCTGGGAGTGTCCAAGGCCAGGTTGGATGGGGCTCTGAGCAACCTGGGCTGGTGGAAGGTGTCCCTTTCCAAGGGGGTTGGAACAAGATGAGTTTTAAGGTGCCTTCTAACCCAAACCATTTTGGGATTTTGGGATTCTGATAACCCATCACATTGCAATTGGGAGGGGAAATGCCTGTCCCCCCATCTTATAACCACTTACAACAGTTTTATTTGCAGACCTTGAAGGTTTCTCCTGCTCCTCCTCCCCATTCAAATAGAGGGTTTGAGAGGAAACCCTCTGTTCCTCTTTGGCCGTGGGATCCATACCTGGGGTACTCACAGAGCTGGTGGGGTCTGACCCAGGGTACCAGCCCCTGGTACCTACTCTGGGGTGCAGCCACATCCCAGGGAAGGAACAAACCCCAGGAAAAAGCCTTGGCTGGGTTCTGCTCACCCACCCAAGCGTGGGTTCTGTGTGAATCCCATGTTGGAGTATCCAGCCAACTGGCAGATCAGCCACCGTGGCCCCACATCACACGGCACAGCCCAAAGCAAATTACACATCCATAATTGATGTCATACAGCTCCTTCCAGCTCCTCTCCCCCCCGGCTCTGCTCCAGGGGGTTGTGCTTTGCAAGGGTTGGGAGGGATGCTGGGCTCAGCCCCAATGCTTCCTGCAGGGCACAGGGGGTGCTGGGCCCCTCTCTGGACCTCCTGTGCTATCACCACAGCCCCACGCTCATCCCCAGCCCCACAAAAATGGGCGTTTTCCCCCCTTCTTAATTTATTGGGAGGCTTTAACGCTGTTGTCAGGGAGATTATAGCTACAAAAGTATGTTCTTGACCCCCCAAACAAGCCCAAGAGCTGAGCGTGGCCAGGGAGACACAGCCTTGAGCGGCCCCCATGCCTGGTACCCACCCTCTCATGGATTTTACGTGACTCATATCTCGGCCAAAGAAATGATTTCCATCTGGGAGAGGGATGCGAATCCTCCTTCACGCCCCAGCTGCTTTTATCCAACTGTACTTTGCAACCTGATAGCCCTGAGTGATTCCCTTTCATAGAGCCATGAGATCATTTGATTTGGAGAAGATGTTTGAGACCATCGAGTCCAACCATTTCCCCAGCACTGCCAAGGGCACCACTGCCCCATGTCCCCAAGGGCCACATCCACATGGTTTTTAAATCCCTCCAGGAATGGGGACACCACCCCTGCCCTGGGCAGCCTGTGAGGGAATTTTCCCTTTCTCTGAAGGAATTTTCCCAGTATCCAACCTAAATCTCCCTTGGCACAACTTGAGGCCAATTCCTCTTGTTGCTTGTTACCTGGGAGAAGAGACCAAGTCCCACCTGGCTCCCCTCTCCTGCCAGGGCACTGTGGAGAACAAAAAGGTCCCCCTTGAGTCTTCTTTTCTCCAGGCTGAGCCCTCCCAGCTCCCTTTTATCATTCCCATAACCCCCAGCTCTGTCCTGGCAGGGTTCAAGGGCGAGCGGGACCACTGGCGCAGCGGGAGGACGATCTGCATCAAGACCCACGAGAGTGGCCAGAAGGAGATCGAGTCCTTCGACTCGGCCATCCTGCTCATCAGGAACCCCTACAAGGCCCTGATGGCCGAGTTCAACCGCAAATACGGGGGGCACATCGGCTTCGCCGCCCACGCCCACTGGAAGGGCAAAGGTGGGTCAGGGGGGCTTGGGATGAGGTGGGAGAGCTCCAGCTTGGCCATGGGAGAAGGGATGTTGTTGGTCAAGCACAGCAGAGCCTGAGTTGGGTCTCCACGGGGGAATCCTGGGCCGTGCCAGCACTTTGGGGTCACTGTGTCCATCTCCTGGCATGACCTGCAGCATCTCCTTGCATGGCCGAGGGCTCCTGTGTTGGGTGGGATGGATTGGGTTAGAATGGGTTGGAATGGGTTTTGGAATGGTGTGGGACGGGTTGGAATGGGATGGAATGGAATAGAATGGGATGGGATGGGACACAATGGGATGGAGCAGCAGGACCACCCTGCCCAGGATGGGCCAAGCAGGGATGAGCATCTGCCCTTCCCAGTGTCATCAGAGGGAGTGGTGGCTGCCACCAGCCCGTCCCTATGGACAAGGAGACATCCAGGTGGGATTTCCAAGTGCCCGGCTGCTCCAGAGCCACCACCTTTCCCATGCACAGGCGTGTTGTGGAGGCTGTTTAATTACAGCAATTTACAAATTGCTGTTGTGGGATTGACTTCATTGGAAAGAGTTAAAATATTTAGCTTGATTGAACATCTGCTACCCTTAATGCCGAGTTTATTTAAGGGGAGCTTTTGCTGCTGTGGCTGTTTTGTGCCTGGATTTCGTTATCACCATGTGCTCACAGAGCCAGAGCCGGCCCAGCCCTGTTCACCCTGTCCCATAAAACCAGGGGGAGTGATGTCCCCCTGTCCTTGTCTCCCTGGGAAAGTCCCTGGCGTGGCATTGCCCCCACTGTGGTAGATTCTACCCCATCCAGGTGCAGACAGAGCTGGAGGAGGGATGCAGGGCCATCACCCCAAGACCACCAGGACCCTCCTGACTCTTCCCAATCCCAACCCCCTTCCCAGCCTGTCCCACACCTTTTGTCTCCAAGGGGATGTGGGGCCAGGCAGAGGGGACCATTCCCTCTGCCCGGCACCATCCCATTTGGATGTGCATCAAAATAACAACACCAAATCCTTTCCAGAGGATGTACAGCATAATTACGTTAATTGTCAGCTTAATTAACCACTGGAAGGACTTTCTGGGAAAGATGGAGGTTTTCCATTGTTTGGTTGGTGACCCCCGTTTTGCTGATCCCTGGCCATGGAGCAGGAGGGTCCCAGCCCCAGCCTTCCCTGCAGCCCAGCTCTCCAAATAAGTTCCTTCTCCCAAGAAGGGGCAAATTTGGGAAAAAACAGCCATGCCCTCTCTTCAGCCTCACCCCCACCCCCTGGTGTGGGGGGATGGATCTCCTTCCCCCCCATTCCCAGCCCTGCAGAGGCCAAACCCCTCTTTGGTTCCATGACGTTAATTTTACGATATCCCTGGAGCGGTTCCAAAGCAAAGTTTTATGTGATGTGATTACACAAGGTGAATTGTCCTGGATCTGTTTAATGAAACAGATCCTGTGTTTAACGATTCCTCGGGGAATTAAACACAGCTCAGCAATTAATCAGGCGTTGGTTTTGTGGGGAGGACACGAGGAAGACACAGATGCCCAGAGCTTTTATGTGTCAGGGATGGGTCTGTGCAGCCCCACCGGCAGAGCTGCGGCTGATTATTGATGTTTCATTCCCCCTTCTACCCCCTGAGTGTTATGGGAGGATCAATTCTCCAGAAGGACACCCGAGACACCTCAGCAGGGACAAGGGGGGACACGTGGGACACCCACCCACCACATCCTCCGCTCCTTCTTTGCAGAGTGGCCGGAGTTTGTGGCCAACTACGCGCCGTGGTGGGCGACCCACACCCTCGACTGGCTGCGCTACGGCAAGAAGGTGCTGGTGGTGCACTTTGAGGACCTGAAACGGGACCTCTTCGTGCAGCTGCAGAGGATGGTGGGGCTGCTGGGCATCACCGCCTGCGAGGACAGGCTGCTCTGCGTCGAGGGGCAGAAGGACGGCAACTTCAAGCGATCGGGCTTGAGGAAGCTGGAGTACGACCCCTACACCCCCGAGATGAGGAAGATGATCAGTGGCTACATCAAGACAGTGGACACGGCTCTGAAGCTCCGAAACCTCTCGGGGGTGCCCGATGATTATTACCCGAGATGATGGTGATGACGGCGGGGGGGACCTGACCCTGCTCCCGGCCTCTGCCTAATTCCACCCAGTGGGTGGCTCTGCTTTTAATTCTCCATCTGCTGCTAGAGCTGTTGATCAACTCCCTGCATGAGCGACGAGTGGTCCCCAGCCATTGCTGAGCTTGTTTGGCCATCACAGACCCCGGCACGGCGGCAGCGCCGAGGGGACATGGGTGCCTTTCCCACCACAGGGGTCCTGCTCCATCCCGCTCCTGTTCCGGCTGCCACAGCCCTCCTTGGAAGTGCAGTGGGTTATCTGTGGCCCCTGGAAGTGCAGTGGGTTATCTGTGGTCCCTGGAAGTGCAGTGGGTTATCTGTGGTCCCTGGAAGTGCACTGGGTTATCTGTGGTCCCTGGAAGTGCAGTGGGTTATCTGTGGTCCCTGGAAGTGCAGTGGGTTATCTGTGGCCCCTGGAAGTGCACTGGGGTTGTTTGGGATCCTTGGAAGTTGCACTGGGATGTTTGTGGTGCCCTCAGGTTGGCTCAGGGGTGGAGCTGGTGCTGCCAGAGCTGAGCATCCTGGGGTGGGTATCCCCAAACTCCCCTCGCTTCATGGCCAGCCCTGGGAGGCATCTGCTCGTCCCTGGATGGAATCCATCAGCCTTCCCAAGGGGAGATAGACCAAGGGAGTGGCACCACAGGGGCGTTGCTCCTGTGTATCCCATCATTTCAGCTGGGAATTGGGAAGGCTAAGCTGGGAACAGCGATGCCCCCAAACGAGGGGGCTGTGTCCCCTTGAGCCATCCCTCAGCTCCCTGGGGTCCCTGGAGCAAGGTTGGACCCCCCAGCCCCAGCCCACATTGCTGCTCCAGCCCTGGGGGGCCAGTGATTCCCACCAGGGCATCCACAGGTGGGATTTCCCACTTCCACGTGGATGATGCTCAACAGGGGGACACTGGCCCTGGACAGAAGAGCTTTTGGGACCCACAAGCTCATGTGTGCCTCATTTCAGGAGCTCACGAGCCAGAGCAGCCCCCAGAAGCAGTTTTGGGGGCCAGGAGCTGCAGCGGGGAGCAAACCCTGGGGCTGAGCTTTGGGGGTCGCCCTGGAGGAGCCCCCCCGAGCCCCAAGCCAAACCAAAGGATCCCGTGGCACAGGAAGGTGCCGTTCTCCAGGCTGGCTTTGTGCAGAGCTGCATGTGATCCCCAGCCACCCCCTTGCCCCACACCGCCCTCCCAGCCTGTCCCTGTCCTGCCTTTGCCCCAAAGGAGCTCCCCCAACATTCCCAACCTGCGAGTCCCCTTTGGATGTAGGTGCAAAAGCCATATGTTGTCCGCAGCCTTTTCTAGATTAGATACTGAACAGTTGGCTTTGAACTCTGGATCTTGACAGAAATACAGGCACAGGGCAAACCGAGAGACACCACTCGACCTGTATTCAAGGAGAGAAGACAATTTCACGGAGAAAAGGGAGAATTTCAATAAAAATATATTTTTCTAACAGGTGTGAGGAGCAGACACGGGCTGGGGGGCTCCTGCTCCCTGTTTCTTTGCACGGAGGAGGGTGAATGTGTTCAGAGGGAGCAGCTGCCCCAGTTTTAACTCTTCCCTTGACAAATGGCTGGAGGTTTTTTGGGAGTGGAGCTGAGCCCACGCTCCTTCGCTCACGGCAGCCCTGGGGCTGTTTACCTCGGTCAGAACAAATCCTCAGGTCAACCCAGCTATTAAAGGAGAGATTTTGTTGCTATTCTGCCTTCCCGTGTGTTTGTGGGGCCACCTGAGCACCCCCACCCATCCCAGGTCAGGGTGTCCCCCAGGATACGGCTCCTCTCCCCACTTTTAATCCCGATAATGGTATTTCTGTATTTAAACCACTGCCAACACAACCAAAGAGGGTCCTTCTTGGGAGCTTTAGTACCTTTAGAGTGTCCTCAACCCCAGGTTTATTGGGGTGCACGGGGAGATCCAGTGCAGGCTTTATTCCCGTGCCTCCCAGCCTTCCTCAGCACTGGGGCAAGAGCAGGTTCAGTGCAATTTATTCCTTATTTCTACTCCGGAGTTGGTGAAATCCCTTTTTTTATCCCAGCACTGTGTCTGCAGTGATGAAGACACACGTCAGGCGTGATCTGTTCTGACAGGCTGCGGCTGCGAAAGGGGCAGCGTTCCCTTCCGCCCCTCGGAAGTAATTAAACCCCAAAAGCCAATTAATCGCCGAGATAAAACAATTAAGGGCTGACATTGCGTGCAGGCGATGTGCTCAGAGCCTGGGCTGCAGCTTGTGGGGAGGAAGGGGAGGTGTGGGGAGGGGGAGACCCCACATCTGCCCCCCCACCCCCCCAAACCCCTCCCAACCCACTGCAAAACACCCCAGGGACCCCCCCGAGCACCAGCAGTTTCCATTTCCCTCTTTTTATTTTTTCCCCCTGCCTTTATTGCACTGCAATTGCTTTTTTTTTTTTTTTTTTAATTTAATTTGCCCTGAGATGGAGCGCTTGGAAGTCATTAGGCCCCTGCCAGCGTGTGCTGCACATCTGGCAGCACCTCTGGATTAGGGGAGGGGGGGTCCCTCCTTCCCCTCCATCCCGCTGACGCAGGAGCAGCTTCTCCCTCCTGCAGGACCTGCTGTCCCTGCACGCACAGCTTTATGCTCTCGTTTATTTTTATTTATTTATTAAACGCCAGGTTAGATTTTTTTACCACGTGGGACTGGCACGCACTAATAAAATCTCTGTTCCCCGCTGGAAAGGGGAGCCAAGCATCCTCCCTGCATCATTTTCACGGGCGAAGCTCTTGACATTTAATAGCCTCCCTGCTCGGCTGCCTCTGTAATGCCATTAGCCCGGGGTAGGCAACACTCAGCTTTTCCATGACCATTGGAAAAACAGGGAATCTTTCCGCTTGACGCAGCCCCAGCGAGCCCCGAGCAAGCCCTGGGTGGGCACAGACACCTCGCCCGACCCCACGTGGGGCTGGGGGGACCCTGAACCCCCCCCCGTCCCTGGATTCTTGTACTAAAACTCATCTCTTTTGGGCAGTTTCTCCTGGCTGGGAGTGTTTTCCTGCCTGCCGGTCCTGCGGAGGCTGCAGCATCCTCCCTCCTGGGCTCCACGGCTTTCTCAGCAGTTGCCGTGGCAACGGGGCTGCACCAAAACCGCCTGCTTTTCCCCCAATTCCGCGTGGGTTTTCTGCTCAGCGGCCCCTACGATGGTGCCTGCACCAAACCCACCCGCATTTCCCCCAATTCCGCGTGGGTTTTGAGCTCAGCAGACCCTACGATGGTGCCTGCACCAAACCCACCTGCTTCTCCCCCAATTCCGTGTGGGGTTTGTGCTCAGCGGCCCCTACGATGGTGCCTGCACCAAACCCACCTGCTTCTCCCCCAATTCCGTGTGGGGTTTGAGCTCAGTGGTCCCCGTGGGGGAGGAGATGATGCTGGAGAGGATGCCCAGAGATGCCCAGGTCGGGGCTCAATCCCCCACCAAAGGTAGTGGAAGCCCCTTTGGGGTGAATTTTGGGGGTTCTGGGCAATGATCCCAGCGATGCAAACGGTGCCGGGGGCAGCTCAGAAGAAAGGGGGTTCCCAGAAAGTTCCTGCTGTGTTTAAATGAGGAAAATCACCCCCCTCGGCACCTTCACCCGCAGCACTTTGACAAGAGCCCCATACCGGAGAGTTGGGACATAAATCGAGAGCAGCAACATCCATCCCTCACAAACCCAACATGTTTATTTATCAGGTTTGCTGTTTGCCCGCAAATTTACAGCTGAATACAGCAGAGATAATTTAAACGTGGCTCCAACCTGCCTGGCTCCGAGGAAAGGGAGAGGGGAACATGTTTATTCCTTTTTTTTTTTTTTTTTAATTTAATTCCGACTCCAAATAAAGCAGTGATTGATGGGTGAGGGAAAGCACGGCTTTATTTCAGGGCTGTGACAGCCAAGTGAAAAAGGGCCGTCATTAAGGACGGTAATGTGCTCCAAAGAAATGGAATTGGAGCATTCCAGAGTAATTTCTCACACGGAATGAGACTCAGCCTCAGGTTTGGGGGGTGGGAAGAGGGCAGGGAGAGGCACGAGGCAGGTCCTGCCACGGGTTCCTGGGGGGCTGCATCAGCATCGTCGGGGTCTGGGGGTGCTGAGCCCCTCAGCACCATGGGCTCCTGGCATAGGGAGGGGTGGGATGGCTGGGGAACAGGATCTGGGGTTCCTGAGATGTCCCAGGGCTGGGACTGGGGTCCTGGAGATGGGGGTCCTGGGATAGGGCCGTGGGGATGAGGACGGGGGCCCTGGGATGAAGGTTTGGGTCCCAGGGGTGGGGATGAGGGTCCTGGGATGAAGGTTTGGGTCCCAGGGATGGGGATGAGGGTCCTGGGCTGGGGATTGGTGTCCCAGGGGTGGGGATGGGGGTCATGGACTGGAACTGGGGTCCTTGGGACGGGGGTCATGGGCTGAGACGTGGTGTCCCCATTGCTCTTCCTCACGAGCCCTGACCTACCCCAAAATCCCAATCCCCATGGCCACCCTAACTGCAGGTTTAACGGGGTCCGTGGTGGTTCTGCACCCCATTCACCCCTAAACTCTGAGCTGCCAAACCCAGCTGCACCCCTAATCCCCAATGTCACCAATTTCTGCCCCAAAAGGAGCAGCAGACCCGGCTGGGTGGTCCCCCCTGGGCCACCACAGAGCTGTGCCACCAGCCCTGGAGCTGCAGCTCCCACCCAGCCCCTTCCCTGGGTGCAGATTCCAGTTTGTGCACGTCCCCCTGGAGCTGGCCACGGTCATTAACCTCCCGCTGCCATTAATCAAGAGGACTTCATTAATTCAGAGAGGTTAATTCATAGCTAAGGACGTCTCCAGCTGAGCGGTGTGGGGGGACTGGGATCACCAGGACACATCCCAGGATCCCCAGTTTAATATCTCGGCCCTTCCCCTCCCCATGGGGGGAGCAGCCCACAGAGCAGCCTGACCCCCTCCTATCCATGAACAAAATACCCAGCACTGCAAAATAAAATGGAAAGCTGACAGGAGCCACCTCCAGCACCCTGTGAGATTCCAGGGCTGCAGCAGCGGCTCCTGCAGGATTTGGGCAGTATCAGAGGAACTGGGATAATATTGAGCTGCTTTTCTTTGCCACTCTGCCAAAAAGGGAAGAAAATCTGTCTGAAAAAGCTTGTGCTGCTGGAGTTTCAGGAGGAATATTTTTGCCCTGTTTCTATTTTATATATATATATATATATATAAATATACATTTTTAACGCTCCCTGTGTGATCTGTTTGCTGTGATCAGTGGGTGACACGGGAACAGGAATCACCAATATTCCCTGAGGATTTTTCATTATTCCATGCATCATTCAAAACCTGGCAGGTTACAGGGTCCAGCTGTAAGAATTCAGTGGGTATTTCCCTTTTCCCCCCATCCTCTTCCAAACTTCCAAACCCTGCCAGGATGGGGAGAACCAGCAGTGGGAGGGGATGGAGCAGCAATGCTGGTGGAGCACCTGGAGCCCACTGGGAAGCAGGAGCCAACCCCCCCCCCTTCCCTGTCCCCCCAAAACAGCCTCAGGGACTGGGGGGTCTGTGAGGGTCTTGGGGGGCAGGAGGTGATGGGGAAGCAGCCCCTCTGGGCAGGATGGAGGCAGATCCCACAGACAGATCCTGCACAGGGACCGGCTCAGAGCTGGCAGTAATAATTCCTCAATCAATCTGGAATAACAGAGTGTTTTCCAGATGGGATCTGGCAGGGAACAGGGTGGCTGACACGGGCTGGGGGCTCAGCACCACGTGTGGACACAGGGAAATGATGCTCTTCCAGCTGCTTTTCACACAGACACAGTTTTTACTGGGGGCATTTGAATGGAAAACAGGTTTTTTATTAAATAAACAAACAGCTACAAGGATGAACTCAAACATTTGGGAAACTTGGGATTCCCAAGCTGTCATTAGAGTGATGATTTAACCCCAGGTTAAGTACCAAGTCACTGCTTTTTCTGGAAAGCTCTTTGCAGGAATAATAGATGGGCTTGCAAAATCCAGCCACAAAAATTAGTGAGGAGCATCCCTGCTCTGGCATCTTCCATGGTTATGGATCATGGACTGGTTTGGGGGGGAAACAAACGTGTGGTTTGGGCCTGGGAATAGCCCTGGGACTGGCCACAGGACGTGGTGCAGCCCAGGAATGTGGCATTGCTCCCGGGGGAAGCAGCTGATCCCCAGCTCCCAGGAGATATGGAGACACCTGGAGCAAGGTGCTGCACGTCCTGAGCCCTCTCTGTAGTGAGAGCAGCTCCCAGCAGGTGAAGTCTGTAACTTCACATTAAATTCCCATTCATTTCCCTTATAAACCCCATCCCCTGCTGCGATCCCCTTCAGGGCTCAGGCTGGGCATCCTCTATTTTCAGGATAAATCTCCCAGTTTTAGCAAATCCACAGAAGTGGTAAGGACAGGCACCTTCTTACCCTGGGGTAGGGGACAAACTGGCACTTTCTTGCCCTGGTGTAGGTGTCAAACTCACCCCAGCACAACTCACACCATCAGCAGCACCAGACCCACAGCCAACCCCACTGGATCCATGAGGACCTCTATGCTGGGGCAGGGATGCTCCAGGCAGCCTCATCCCCGGGAAGGATGGATCCAGCCCCATGTGTGGGTGTCCCCCTCTCCCCACTGCACTGATGAGGTTATGCAGATCAAGGCAGAGCAGGGAGGCAGTGCCAGGGCTGATAATCCCCCTGCAATCCAGTTCCTGCCGCAGCATCCGCTCTGCTCAGGGTGGCAGCTCAATTACTGGGGCTTTGAGGTTTGGTTTATACCTGTCTGGCATGAGCTGCTGCCACCAGGAGCCCATAAATAGCTCCCTGCCTCTTCCTGGGAGCTGCCTCTTCGTGTCTTTTTCCATTTCCTGATTTTCAAGAAACGCTATAAATAAATATTTCAGCCTTTGCGGTCACCTGGGAGCAGATTCTCAATTGCCAGCGTGTCAGCCCCTAAACAAAGCTCCTCTGGGGGTGTCCTGGAATGTCCCCTGTGCCACTGGGGCTGCCCAAACCCAGCTGCAGGGATTCCTCCCCTTGCTGGGAGTGAGAGGCTGGGGTGACACGGAGAAACCAACACATAAATAAGAGTGATACCGGTGTCATAGGCAAGAAGCCCTAATGGAAAGGAGCTCCCAAATTAACTGTGTGTGAAATTGCACAGAGACAGTGGCTCGGCCCATCCTTCACCCCAGAGATTGGTGTGTGGCAGCAGAGTCTCCCAGGAGACTCTCAGGGTCTCCCAAGGTGGGTTTCTTGCCGGGTTGGAAGGGAGAAAATCATCCCATAGGACCAAGCAGTCCCACCAGGGAACAGCCAGCAGTGGAGCCAGTCCCCAGGGCCACCTGGATACAGGAGGGGACAGTAGGTCCTTTCCAGGAGCTCATTCCCTGCTCATGGACCTGTCCCTGGTGTCACTGAGTCCCTTTGGAAGGAAGCACTGGGGATCCTGGTCCCAAACATCAAACCACTCTGCAAAATGTACCGTGTGGAACGTGCCCAGCAAAGGGAGGGTTGTTCAAAAGACACTTCAAATTTATCTTTTCCCTCTTTTTACTCCCAGTTTTCCACGTTGGTGATCCTGTGCATGAGCCCAATCCCCACCCTCTAGGTCTGGATGACTTACAAGACATTTGAGATTTCCCAGTTGCTCGAGGTGGGATATTCAAACCCCAATATGAGGACACTTCCTGGGGCCTCTCAGGGTGCAAAGTGTTCCCACCAGAGTTACAGACACATTGCACCAGTACCAGAATACCTCGGGGTTTAACATGAGGAGCCAAACACAGACACAGGACAGAAGGAGTGCCACAGTTTGGGCATGGAAGGGACCACCTGTGGTGGTGCCCACCCAGCACCCACCTCGGGACATGCCTTCCCAGACACATCCTCCACCCCATCATGATGTGTCTGGGAACATCAGGAGCACCTTCCCATGTCAGGCAGTGCAAAGGTCACACAGGAATGCCCTGAAATGTTTCCTTAAATAGTTTGGTGCAACGATCTTTGCAATCACAAAGAAAGATCAAGGGTGGTTGTGCCTTCTCCATGTGCACACTGGTGGTCTTCAAGCCCTTCCAGCTCCCAGGCAGCAACACCAGTCAAGCAATAGGCTATAGGACAGCATTGGACCATGCTCATCCCACACCAGGGACCACCACAATGGTGGCCACCATCCCACTGGTGGGCATGGCCAACACCAGGGGACTGTGTCCCTCCTGCAGGCACCAGGTTGAGTTTAGAGTACTGTCGTCTCCTTCTCGGTCATGGAAGAGATCTTAGAGAAGCTCCTATGAACGATGCTGGAGTGACCTGTCTCCTCACTGAGGGCGTTCACCAGTCTGGAAAGGATGGTGACCTTAAACTTCTTGAAGTCCTGGCCCATGAAGACGTAGAGGACGGGGTTCATGCAGCTGTTGGAGGCGGCGAGGGCCGTGGTGATGGGGATGCCGACCTCGAACACGGAGCGCGGGACCACGTTGGGCTCTGTTTCCAGCAGGTTCAGCAGGTGGTAGGGACTCCAGCAAAGGAAGAAGGTGATTATAATGGTGACAATGATCTTGAAGGGCTTCTTGGACTTGGCCAGGCGGTTGCGGCGCAGGCTGAAGAAGATGGCGATGTAGCAGAAAGTGGTGATGGTTATGGGAAGGATGTACCCGGCGAGGAACCTGGTGATGTTCACCGCGCGGTGCCTCGTCAGGGCCAGGGCTTGGTACGACTTGTTCCTGGAGAGGGAGAAGTTGCTGAAACAAATCACGGAATTCCGGGCCTGTGCCGTGTCTCGGAAGACGAGGGAGGGGCAGCTCATGAGGATGCCAAAGGTCCAGATGACCAAACACACTAAATAGGCCAGGTTGGTCGAGCGGTGGTTTTGGGACCAGACGGGGAAAACCACGGACATGTAGCGGTCGATGCTGATGGTGGTGAGCAGCAGGACACTCGTGTACATGTTGAGGATGAGGAGGAAGGAGTTGAGCTTGCACATGACCGTGCCGAAGATCCAGTTGTAGCGCATGGCTGTGTACGTGATGTTTATGGGCAGGAAGATGTTGAAGAGGAAATCGGCCACGGCCAAGTTGAGGAACCAGATGGCATTGACCGACTTCTTCATCTTCAGGGTTATGATGGCAATGACGAGGCCATTCCCCAGGATGCCCAACACGCAGGACACGGTGTAGATGATGACAGAGACGATCCTCGCGATGTCCGTCGGGTCGTGGGATGGGTCTACCCACACGGTGCTCACATCCTCGTAGGTGTAATCCTGGTAGTCACTGTAGTTATCGACATCATCCAAGTAAATGGACAGGTTGGAAAGTGCCATTGTCTGGGCAAATCACAGCCTGGGCAGCCCCAGGACCTCCAGATGTTTCCCTGCTGGGCAAACACGTGGGGTCAATCACAGCAGGAGGGACACCGGCCCCCCAACACATGGGCAGGAGGGGATAGGGAGCAAAGGGACGGAGCATACACCATGGGGACCCCACAACTGGCCCCAGAGAAGGATGTTCCTGCAGCTCCTCACTGAATTCCCACCCCCTGACCATGAGACATCAGGACGTGATTCAGCCCCTCATCTCCACCAGGATGTGGCTGCAGCCTCATCCTGCAGCAAATGTCTATTCCCCACCTACTTCCAGGGACAAAACCAGGGTAGTGCTTGTTAACAGCTCATTATCAGCGTTGAGACCTTCCAATCTGCAACACATTATGGCTTTTCTGTACTTTTTCTCCTGAGTGTGCAGCAAATTGGACTGAAAATGCAGTGGGCAGCTCCCCCCTCGCCCCTTGATGCCAGGCACCCTCTCACCTCCTCTCTGATGTGGTGGCAGTGCTCCAGCAGGACGGGCAGGAGGCACCAGTTCAGTGTCCCCGGGCACAAAGGCAGCTCCCTCCACACAGGCTTAGGGACTGAGCTGGAACATTAAAGATCAAACAAAGGCCGTTCACCCTCGGCTGTGGAGTTAAGGGAGGAAACAGACCCAGCCGCTGTGCTTTAACCCTGTGCAGCCTCCCCAGGGGGCTGTGCTGGCCTGGGGACCCTCCTCACCACCAGTCTGGTGAAGCTGGAGTGCTGTCCTGATTCCAGCAGCTCTTGGGATAAGCAGGACAGCAATCCTGTGCTGTCCACTCAGCACAAGCACCCGATGGGAGCAGCATCAGGAGGTGCCCACAAAGAACCAACAGCCAACCCCACAGCCACCTTACTATAAATAAAGACATAAATGTGCATGAGGTGCATTATCTGCTTTATCTATTTTGCACCCTGGACTCTCAGAGGGTTATTTAAATTGGTGTCCTGTGTGTTTTAAAATGTTCATTCTGATAACCAACAGCGTCCTTTGCCATCATCACACTCCGATCACCAGTGGGCACTTGGAGCCCTTGTTAATGGGTCCAATGAACCCCTGAGAACCACCATGGTGGGTTAAAACCAAAAGCCACCAAAGCCTGAGTGAGCCCTGGCACAAGGAGCAGGCCCTGTGTGAGCCCCAGCACAGAGTATCCCAGCCAGACATGTCCTGGAGGAGGGATGAGGCTCTGCCTCCCCAGGGACCCTCCCTGTTCCCAAGGCTTTTCACCTCAGAGGTCCCACCAGTCACCCTCCCACCAGCCCTGCTTTGAAACCCCCGTGCTGTTTGTGTTGGAAGCTATTGTTCCTCCCTGGCCTTTTCCTCCTGTTCCTTCCTGCCATTGCTGCTGCAAAGTTCCTGGCCAGGGGGTTAAATCCCACCCCATCACCTCTCCCCTTGCCAAGCTCCAGATAAGCAGCCAGAATAAAGGAGGTTTGAGTGTAAAGGTTGGGAATGAGCTGGAGCTGGAAGGGGTCCTTGTCCCTGCAAAGCCTTGATGATGAAGAATGAATTAAAGTTGACGATGCGGTGGAAGGAACAGAATCAGCAGAACTGACTCTTAATGTTAATGTTCCTGGGTGATGAGTCACTGCTTTATGGAACAGCAGCTTTCAGGACATCCCCTTCCCAAAGGCGAAGCCACAGAAAGGTGGGAGAGCCCAGACCCCCCCCCATCCATCCCACCCCACCCCATTGCCTCATATCCCATCCCACTTCATTGCATCCCATCCCTCCACACCCCATTGCATCACATCCCATCCCATCCCATCCCATCCCACCCTGTCCTGTCCCTTCCCACCACCCATCACCCAGAGAGCCCCAGAGCTCCCAGGACCTGCTCTACCACCCTGGAGAAACCCCCCAAAATGCCACCCATTCTACTCTGGGTGGGCAGGAGCAGTTCCTGAGTTTCACAGGATCCTCTTCCCACTTACAGATTTTTAACATAAAATCTCCTCTTCATTATTATTTTTAACTGCTGAGCCTGATGACTTTCAGACTGTCCAAAGCTCCATTTAACAGATTATTTATTTGAATTCTCTGTTTGCTTGCCAGGTTGGGCACCAGGTTGGCCCCAGTCTCCAGCTGGGATGAGGATGGCAGAGAGCAACAGGCACATCAGGACTCTGTTTCCCCAAGGGATTTGGAGGACGATGGGTTTGTTTGCAGGGCTCATGAGGAGCAATCCCAAACCCCACAGCAGCAGGCAGGCAGCTGCCAACCCCACCATGAACATTCTAGATGGCTCTGGGGAGCTCAGGGGGGCAGGATGGGCAGCAGGGGCAGGATGGGCAGCAGGGGCAGGAGGGGCAGCAGGGGCACAGACCTGCTGGAAAATCATCCAGCAAATTCCCACCTGCTTCCCTGAAATCCTCCCAAAAGTGGAGAGCCCCAGGGGCAGCTGCATGAAACCTCCTCATTTCTCACTGCAAAAAAACCCTCAGTCTGGAAAATATATATAAAAAAAAAAAAAGCCACATAATACTAAGAGTGTTTCATCGCTGCTCTGTGGGTTGAAAATTCCCAGCTAGAGCCAAAACCACTGTTCTCCCATCGGTCTATTCATCTCTGTCCTCCTACCTCAACAAAAACGAGCCCAGGATTTACCCAAAATAGCCTCCCGGTCCGTCACTGCCGCAGCTGTATTTGTCTTGGTACCCAGGGAAAGCCGAGCCCAGGCGGGTGGGATTCCCGACGGGCGGCACTTCGGCAGCATCCCCAGGATGAGGTCAGGGATGTTGTTCTTGGGAAGGCAACAGGAAGCGGAGAGAACAGCAGAGAATGTTCAAACCCAGCTTTTCTGGGCGAAAACTCTTCCGTGGCCAGCCCAGACGGGCGGGGGACGGATGTGAGTGGGGAAACGGGGGGAGCGCGGCTGGATCCGCATGCCAGGGACACGGGGAGGGCAGGGGATGCTCGGCACCCTGGCAGGGGGTACCCCCGGGCACGGGCACGGTGATTTATAGGCATGGGTAGGCTGCCAGCACCGCCTCCTGTCCGCCCAGTGCCCGCGGGCCAGGCTTTTACTGGAGGAACTGGTGCAGGTTGCGGAAAAAAAAATAAAAAAGGTAGCGGCAAATCAAATAAAACCAAATAAAAAAATCAAATCAGACGAGCAGAGCAGCTTTAGAGCACATCAGGTCCTGCCTGAGCTGTCCAAGTGCATCACACTTTGATCCACACCAGGCGACGTAACCGGGCAGGGACCTGCCTGTGCCGGGTCTGCAGCCCTGCGGCAAAAGGGGGGTGCCCCTGGGGTCGTGCCTGTCCCCCCAGAGCACCCTCGGGACACCCAGGGACAGGGAAGCGGGTGGGTGACAGGGTGGGCTCTGCTCGCAGCTTCTGCCACCCCCGCTCCGCTGTTTCTCCTCTGAGCACTTCGCTCCCTCCCTCCCAGCGCACCCCAAACCCCAGCCCGCTTCCTCCCCGGCTCAGGCACAGCAGCTGCCCACGCAGCCCCGGCACAGGGAAAGCGGAATTGCCGGCAGATGTCGGGGAGGACACACGGTCACTCAGCCGGGGATCCTCGGGTGGGACACGGAGCACGGCAGGACCTGCTGGTAGCGGTGCCCACGGAGCCCTGGCACCGTCCTGGATGTCCCTGGAGGGCAGGGATGTCCCTGGGGACATGTGGCAGCTGCTGGTCCCAGTCTCGTGGAGAGTGATTGCTCTGGTTGAGCTCCTGCGGGCTGGATCCTGAGCACCCCCAGGGATTCCACGGGCCAGACCTCATGCTCCAGGGAAGATGGATGCAAGCCCCATCCCAAGCTGGCACCTGAAGCCACCCCATCCATCCCTCCATTCCCCAACATAGTCCAGCCCAGAGTTACACAGGAGGGACATCCCTGTCGGGATCCAGCTCCCAGTCCCACATGGGAATTGCCAGGTCTCAGGGGAACAAGAAACCTAAAGGAATGAGGAGGCAGCTCTGGAGCCCCAGCTCCAGTCCCCCCTTATTTTAGCCAGCAATTGCCATGGCAACAGCTGCCCCAGGGAGGGATGTTGTGCAACATCCCACTCCCCACCGGGATGGAGCCCCAGTGGGGATTTACCCCCAGGTGTAAATCAACCACCAGCCCATCCAAAGGGAGCTTAGACCTCACCACCGCAAAACCCCGAGCCCTGGCCTGCCCCAAAACTGCTCCTGGCCACAGTCCCAGCCGTGCCACCACCCCTGATCCCTCTGTCCTGCTCCAGCAGGCTGAACAGGATGCAGGATGCCACGGGAATGCCGTGGGAGAGGCAGCAGCACGTCAAACACGAGAATCCAGGCTGGAAGCTCCCAGTGCTGCCCCAGGAGCTGGAGACCCCCAGGGCAAAGGGAGGGGGCACAGGCAGTGCCCACGGGGGAAACTGAGGCCCAGAGCTCTGCTCCCAGGCTGAGGGAGGTGGGAAGCCTGATCCCTACCTGCAGCCACGGCACTCAGACACATCCTGCCTCACCGACACGGGGCCAGGACCCCCAGCCTTCGGCATCCCCGCCTGCTCCAGACATCCCAGCTAAGGCTTCGTCCCCTGCCCGTGTGAACAGCACAGGGAAAAAAACGGAATAGCTGGAAAAGGCAGCCTTAAAAAAGCTGCTGTGCCCAGGGTGGGACAGAATAACATGAGTCAGTGTTTATCTGGGCAGTGCTGGCCGGGCTGCGCAGGACAGGATGGCTGGGGAGGGCAGGGGAGGGGATGGGATGGAATGGGATGGGATGGGATGGGATGGGATGGGATGGGATGGGATGGGATGGGATGGGATGGGATGGATCCCATGGATGCCCCTGGCCACAGTGCGGGGTCACCCCAAAGGAGAACACACCCCAATCCAATCAGAAACTGGGATTTAACCTCAAAATTCGGGTCACAAAAGGCTCTTGCCAGGGTAAAACTCCAGCGGGCAGGACCCTGGCAAAGGAATGTATCCCTCCCTGGCACCAAGTGGAGTTAAGAGCCGCCCTGTTAGTAAAATCCCAGCCTTTTGCTCCATCCATTCTGTTCTTAGGAAGGTCTGAGGATTAAAGGGGAAAATCTTGGGCGTTTGTACCTACAAAGACAGAGATTTTCTTTAGAAAGGGAAGTTTGTGCTTCTGAGCAGCTTCTAATGACTCGACTTCCAAGACAATAAAAGTTCTTTCATCTCCTCTTCTCTCTTTTCTAATAATCCAAGGTTCTCCTGGCACTTATCAGGCAATAAAAAGACCAATAAAACTCCCTTTTTTGGAGCATCCTTCCTGCTCCATTCCATCAGTACAGGGAGCACATCCCTGACTATGGCTTGGGCTGCCTGGGGACAAAGCCTTGGGGACATCACTCCGGATTTTGAGGGTACAAAGAACAAGGAAAAGCAAGGAAAAAAGAGAAGTCTGCTGGAGGGACGGACGTGACCGTGAGAGGGATGGGGGACAGATGGGGACAGCAGAGCTCACCCCCCCTGGAGTGAGAAAGTCCCCCCGGATCTGCAGGAGCATCCTTGCAGCTGGGTTTGGCATTCCCAGCTGAATGCTGATCAGCACGGGAAAGAAAAGCCCCCCTGTTCTCCCTGTCCCCACTGAGGTGACACTGCCACACTGTAAGGACATCACCCCCCCAAATTCACACCCAGCTCCTCTCCCTTCTGTGCAGTTTTCCCACCACTGAGGGCTTCTATCCCCACAGGCTGCAAAGCCCAGCTCCAAAACAGGTGGGGATTTTTTGGAAAATCAGGGAAAATATGTGGTTTGGGGTGGAGGACAGCGGGGATCCCAGAGGTCCCCACTGCTCACCATCCTGTGCTGTCCCAAATCCACTTTACAACAACAGGGGAGCAAAAAAACCTCAGCTGGTTGCAAACCCCTCCTCCCAAATCCCTACAAAAATAGAGAAATTAATACACATATAAGTCCAGAGGTGTTTACCTGAGCTGGATAAATCCCCAAGGATTTTTCAGCATCTGGAGGCTGGATTAGACATCCCTGCTTCTTCTCTAACCATGTTAGCACAGGCACTGGATCGATCCAAGCTGGAGCTGACAGGGATACTCTGGTGGTTTCTCATCCCGAGGACACTCACAGGGGATGGGAGGATGAGGAAAATAAATGCAGCCAGGGGGATAAACCAGCTTGGCACAGAGAAGGGCAGAGTTTGGGAAGGGGGAAGCGAAGCTCTGAGGGAGGATGTGGGGCCCAGACACAGGGGATGTGACAGTGACAGTGGCTGCCCTCGGTGACATGACCCATCCACCGCCCTGTGCTGCCCACGGTGGCTTGGGAGCCCTCTGGGATCCCTCAGGAAAGGTTTGGCCATCCCTCACTGTGGTCCTGTTGCTCCTGATGAGGAGTGAGCACAGCCAGAGGGTTCCCTGAGGATTCTCCACCCCTGGGGGTCCCTCATCCCTATTCCCCAAGCCCACCATGTCCTTGCCCCACTCCTGGGACGCTCCTGGCCTCACACATGCAGGAGTGGAGTGACCCAAAGCCATCCCTGGGGTGCATGGAACACAAGGAGCACATCCCCACCCTCGCCGGGTCCTGCCTGTTCCCAGCTGTTCATCCATCTGGGCCGAGGTGGGATCCAGCAGCGCATTCCCAGTGCCGAATCAGCCCGTCCTGGTTTGCACTGGGAGCAGGACAGAGGGTCACCAGCCCGGGGCCATCCTGACCCAGACCCCGTGAGGAGGTGGGAGCTGCTGAGCACGGGCTGAGCCTGGAGGGACACAAATCCCTGCCCTGAGCCCATCCAGAGGGCGATGCCAGCAACACCTGGACCAAAAGCTGGCACCACACACCTGCACCGGAGCATCACCTTCCACCAAAGCCCCACCTGCCCTTCACCACCAACACCCAGGAGCTTTCTGGCTTCACACACGCACAGGGGAGAAATCCCAGCCTCCTCAGAGCTGCTGGCACAACTGGAAAACCTCCACGCAGCTGTGACCCGAGGTGATGCCCTGGGGGAGCTCATGGACACCCCGTTCCGTGCGGGTGGGGACATTGACCCCCTGGCACGTGTGGCCGGGCTGCCACAGGAGCCAAAAAAAGAGGAATTGGGGCCGGGGCCCACTTTGCACAACGGGCTGTGTCGCAACATCCCCGAGGCTGAATCAGGAGGAAAAGTGCTGATGTGCCGGATTGGCAGCGCAGGGAAAGGAGAAGACAACCCGAAAAGCCCAGACGTCTGCACGGGGGGATGTGCCAGTGGGGCAGCTCGTGACTGGCACACTGCAGCCCCTCTCTGCCAGGACCCCCGGCATGGGGCGGCGGATCCATGGGGTGCTGGTGCCCAGCGGTGCTGTGGGGATGTGCCACACTCGTGGCACCTGTAGCAGGTCCCCAGTGGGGTGCAGCCCCTCTGCCCTGGGGGGAGCAGCGACCCCATGGCATTGGGAAATGCAGCTCACTCCCCAAAATAAATAAAACCCAGGAGAAATGTGGTCCTGGATTCGGGGAATCGCACCGGCTGGCTCTGCCCCATTGCTCTGCTGCAAGTCCCGTCCTGCCCGCTCCCGCAGTAACACACCCAGTTCCCCCAGTAACGCACCCCAGTGCTCCCAGTATCCCCCCAGCGAGCCTTCCAGTCACCTTTCCAAATACCTGGCGCGGTGGCCCGCTGTCCCGCTGCTCTGTGATGGGCAGGCAGGGATGCCCGGGGTGGCAGTGGGATCCCATTCCCACGCGGGTCCCGGGGCGGCAGGACCAGACACAGCCACGGGGCCGCTCCCCGCTGCCTTTAAGTGCGAGGGGAGTGGGAAGGAGTCCCGGCCGCATCCATCACCAGGGCTTTCTTGGCAGCAGGATGCTCCGCCAGCAACAGCTGGGAGAGGGTGTGACGCTGGGAACGCTGGCCCCAGTCCTGCCACGGCCCAGCGTGAGGAAGCAACAACTGCTTCCCAAGGAGCCTCCTTTCCTGTCCCGTCCCCCCTCCCAGGTCGGGATCACGGCGCCCTATAGAGGGATAACGGAGCACGGAGCGCTCCGAGGGGATGCTGCCCCTCCGAGGGGAGGCAGGGGGCTGCCAGCCCCCTCCCCTGCTGCCCTCACCCCGCTCTGCCCCGCCGCCCCCAACTCCTTCCAAGACGTTGAGTCACATCCCCTCGGCAAATCTGGCTCCCAAACGCCGCTGGGGCTGCTTGCCCGATGGATTTCATTAGCACCAGGATGCTGCAGCTGCTTGCAGGCAGCACCCCCAGCCCGCAGGGCTCTGCGGTGGCAGCTCTGTCACCCCTCAATAACACCTGCCAGGAAAGTCCTTTGGGGGGCACAGGGGGGCTCTGAGAGGCACCCGGTACCCTGGGCAGGAGGGATGGGCAAGGCTGGGTGCAGGGATGGGGTTCAGGGGGAGCCTGGCCCCGAATGGGAAGGTTTTTTGGGGCATCCCCCAGTTTAGGAGCACTGAGCATCACAGCCCCCACCCACACGGAGCAGGAGGTTTGGATAACTCCACACTTGATGTGGCACTGGGAAAATTCCTTCCCTTCCCACGCAGTCCCTGCGCTCTCCAGCTGCAGCCATCCCAGTCCCAGTCCCAGTCCCAGTCCCAGTCCCAGTCCCGGTCCCAGTCCCAGTCCCAGTCCCAGTCCCAATCCTCAACCCAATGTGATAAGAGCCAGTGCAGCCTTGGGGTGCAAAGGCATTGCCTCAGCAACCTGAGGAAATTTGGGGATGTGCACTGGTTTAACAGTAAACCAGTGGGAGAAATGAACCCAGCTCAAGGGACATAACAAGTCAGAGCTACAATTTACTAAAAAGATTGCAATAAATGCAGTGATACAGAGAGAAACTGGTTTTAACCCACAAAAACAGATGGGGCACGAACAGAACGGTGTTTGTTGGTCCCTGTGCTGAGCGCCACGTGGGTCCCCGGGTGCAAAGGAAAAGAGAGACCTGTTGGTGAGGATGATGGTAACAGTCCTGTTGAAGTTCTGGTCCTCCTCTGGATCCCACGAGTGGTACCAGAAGTCCCAAAACCTGAGGATTGTAATTGTTCAGGTTCAGGTGGGAATGCCCAGCACCTCGCCCTGGGGTAGGGAGTTCCACAATGGGTGATTTAACTCTGTGAGTCACGGGATATTTTTGGAATCTTTGATGGCCCATGAGCAGAGATGACCCCTCAGGTGGGTGTGAAGGTGCTGATGCCTCCCCAGAGGGGAGTTATCACAGCTGAGTCACTGCTGTGACGACAGAAACACTCCCATGCCTCGCAGGGTTTTTTAACACCCAGCCTGTACCCTGAGGGGTCAGGTGTGCCCTGGGCAGCTGCTGCCAATGATCCATTATTGATAGACCATCAGAAATGACACAGAGGGTGTAGAACACCCAGTTCTAGTCACACCCACACAGTGATAAACCAGTCCCACCCAGGACAGGGTGAACCCCCACCTTACCCCCTTCAGGCCTGGAGAAGCAGCAGGATTTGCTCCAGCCTAAGCAACACTGGCCCGGGGTTTGCCACCAACCAGTTCAACCCTCTCCCCAGCAGAAAGGAAGTCCGTGTATTACAGGTGATAATTAAGGTTAATTCATTACCCTCAGCTATAAAGACAGGCCACAAAACATCCTGTATCCAGCCAGCAAGGGAGCAAATGAACCACAAACTGATGTTATCACCTTTGGTGTGCCCCAAGGGACCCTCATCCCAGTCAGCTCCGGGTGGAACCAGCCCATGAATGGGATAAACAACGTGGTGGGACCTGCAGGCTCCCCAAAACCAGTGCAGGGTGTGGTGGGGCTGGGACTGCTCAGCCATGGGTACCCCTGCACGTGGCCATGCCAAGGGCTGACCTGGGGGCACTGAGACACCAAGGGGTCCTGAGCCATGACCTGGCACAGTCCCAGTGCTCCCAGCAAGGCCGAGCTCTGCACACCCACAGCACTGGGGCAGGATCCATCCTCTTGGCACTGACTCCCTTCCCAGGCACCTGCCCCTTGCCTTGGTGCAGGCAGGAGACAGGACCCTGCTCCCAGGCACTGATCCCTGTGCTTAGCACCATGGGGGAGTAAAAACCCACTGACTGGGGACACGATGGCCCCTCTTGAGTGTTCTCCCTGCGCTGCAGTTTGGGATTTCCCTCCTGCTCAGCAGATCCCTGCCAGGACAAACCCCAATTCCCAGGGATGCTGGAGGAGCAGAACCACCCCAGCTCTGCAGGAGCAGCCATGGGGAGCAGCAATCCCAGCACCAGAGCCAGTGGAGCCTTTGGCAGCCGCCACATCCTTGGCGAGCACCGAGTGCCACCCACTCCGAGCAAAGCAATTAGAGCTCTAAATTGATTTCGGCTCATTAAAAGCCCCGGAGCTCCTCCCTGCAGAGCCTGGATGCACAAACAGAGCCAGGCAGATCCAACCCCACCAGCTCAGGCGCTCGCCCTCCTCTGCCTCGACGTGGGAACCCGCCTGACTCATCCCAAAACAGATGTCACACTTAATGGGGAAGAAATTGCAGGAAGCTTTTCCCTCTCCAGAGGAGCTTTCTCCATGATCCAGCAGATCCTCACCCTGGGCACAGCGTGGGGATAAATGGAAAGAGCTGGAAAAGGAGGTGGGTTGAGCTGCATGGACACGACACAGGGATCCCACGGCATATCCCAGCTCCAAATCCCAAGTTTCAGGGCTGCCTTTCCCACGGGGAGCTCATCCCTCTGGCTCCCAAATTCACACCCACCGTGGTGCCGAGCTCCAAATCCTGTCACTGCCTCCCCATCCACGTGGAAATGAAAAGTCACTGCACAAATAAAGAGCCCACATACAGGATGTCAGAGAGACATTTCACGTTCCCTGTGTCACTGAAGGCTTTGAAGGGAGGAATGGTTTGGAAGTGACTGTGCCTTTCAGCATTGCCAATCCTGCTTCCCATCACTGCAATGGGCTCAGGCTCTGGGCCGGGAAGAGGCTGATTCCTTGCAGGAATCCTCAGCATTCCCGTCAGTTCCGAGAAAACAATGCCATTTTCGGGCCTTTTTTGGTCAGGGGTGGCCTTGGTGCAGGACCCCTGGGCTCCAACTGCCCTGGGATTTTCAAAAATAGCAGCAAAATATGTTTTACTCCTGGGCTTGTGCCAGTGTGGGGCTATTCCTGGAAGGAGAGGGTTGCTGGGCAGTGCCAGGGAGATGTGGGGGCACCTGTGCCCTCACCAGGGTCTCCCCTCAGCATCTTCCTGTGGGCAGAGGCACCTTGAGCATCCCAGTGCTCAAAGCTCATCCTGTGCTGGATCCAACCCTCTCCCAGGGCTGGTACGAGAAGCCCATTCCCAAAATAGCCCCTTTATCTGAGAATTATTGAAATAAATATAGAAATCCTGGGATCTATCAAAAGGATGCTGTTGATGGAAGGCAGACCCAGAATTTGCCTTGGAAAGCAAACAAACCCCAGCCCAGAGGGAGCGTGAGGAGCCACAGGAACATTCCGT
This sequence comes from Xenops minutus, assembly GCA_035221455.1. Taxonomy (NCBI): domain Eukaryota; kingdom Metazoa; phylum Chordata; class Aves; order Passeriformes; family Furnariidae; genus Xenops; species Xenops minutus. The sequence continues at coordinate 10,243,859 of JAWWEE010000034.1, read as the reverse complement.
GTCCCATTATCCAGGATTAATGCTCCAGATTGTCTGCAAGGATGGAAAGGCTTTATCCTAAAGATTCAATTAAGGTTCCTCAGAGCCTGATCTATCCCGGGTGGGATTGGGGGAATCTGTAAAACTGCATTGTGGAACTGCAGGGACACCTTCCCCTATCCCAGGCTGCTCCAAGCCCTGTCCAACCTGGCCGTGGACATTTCCCAGGGTGGGGCAGCCACAATGAGGGAAGGGCACTTCTTGTCTGTGTATTTTTTACATCTCCAGCTCCCTCTGAATTCTCTTAACCAATAAATAAAATAAAAATAAAAGGACAATTTAATAAGATCTCAAACTGCTTCTTCAGAATTCCTGTTGTTTGCTGTATCACATCCATGAGAACTCCTGCATTCCCTGTTCCCTGCGGTCTTTCCTTCATGGAAGACAAGTCCTAATGCTAAGGAATTCCTGATTTTTATTTCCTAAATGGTGCAGAGGGAACTGCCCTTGTCTGTACCTCAGTCAGCCTGGAGCAGTTGGAGTTGGTCGGTGGATTATGGAGATCACATCTAAGGAGGATTCCATAATTGGAAAGGCTTTATAAATCAATAGGGATAAATTGGGAATTCAGGCAGGACTCCACACAACTCACCTACTGTCCCTTTTGGGGAGAAAAATAAGTTGGTAAAAGGGAATTTGGGATACTCTGGCTTCATGTGCCTTCCCTGGCACATCTGGCTGGGGAGATGACACTCAAGGAATTAATTCTGGGTGGAGATCACTGGAATGTCAGGTGACCTCTGATTTATCACCGTCCTTGAAGTGAAGGAATCAATTCCAGCCGTGCTGAGCTGCTTCCATGGCCAGCAGGGAGCACAGACCAGCACATGGCTTCTGCTTTCAAGGAGACTGTAATTCCTGAGGGAGAGGTAAAGCCTTTCCCGGGATATCCCATCTGGAGTGCTTCACCCCCAGCCTGGCACCAGCCCAGCCTGTGAGGAGCTCCTGCTCACAGAAAACAGAGAGCTAAGGGGATTTAGGGCAAGAGGGATGAGAGGTTGGATGCAATCAGGCTCGGTGGATGGGTCAGTTGAGAGGGAGCTGGTGGGATCATTGGTGGGATCACTGGTGGGGTCACTGGTGGTCCCAAGTCCCGTTGGTGGCTCAGACCCCGAGTGCTCCTTGCTTGGAGGATCCCACTTGCTCCTCCTCCATCGCTGCTCCTGGAAACTCCCACCAAGAAGGATGTAAATGAGTCATTTATCAATTAAATGTGAGCTTTGGCAAATTAAAATCTGTCCTCTTGTTTAATTAATAGGGCAGCTTTATATCCGACAAATTAGGGAGATTCTCAATGAGCTAATTTGTTAATTAAGGGAAGACTGGAGGCTTTTCCTTCATCAGACATCTGCAAATCCTTTAATCCAAAGTGTAGCTCCTCCTTCAGGACCCCCGGGCTGGGACCTGGGGATGGCCCTGGCAGCCACACTTGCCCTGGGAGAACTCCTGGAACGGCCCTGCTTTCCCAGGATTTATGGCAGCCGCTTCTTTCCCTTCCCCTTCCTCTTCCTCCGGGAGGATTTCGGGGGAGGGAGAGCGTGAGACCCTTGGCCAGCAGCCAAACAAAGCCCAGAGCTGCCCCCAGGAAGGGAATAGGGAAATGGGTTCATGAAAAGAAGGGAAGAAAATCTTCTGGCCCAGTTCAGAGGGAAATTTCACTTTGTTATTTAGGACAGAGCTCAGCACGCGTGGAGTTAATGAGGTAATTAAAGTTAATTGTGGGTGATGGTCAGGGGGTCTGTGCTGTGGGTAATGGGGGGAAATCAGCAGTGCTGCTGCTGGAAGTGGAGGATCCAGAGCTCAGCCCAACAGATCCAAGGGTGCTGTGTGTGTGCCCCAGGCAGTGCCCACCCTGCCCATGGCCAATGCCAGCAACACCCAGGGCAAACAGCTCCTCCCGGTATATCCAGGCTCATGGGATCGGCCATTCCCCCATCCCAAGCTGGAACAGCCACAGCCACCCCCAGCAACCCCCTCCCACTGCTTCCAGTACACACCAGTAGGCGCTGGGGCTGGGTGGGTTCCACCGACCCGCCCCAAGAGAGGCCACGGCAAGGAGGATCCCACAAAAAGCACTGGAAGCAACCCCAGGGAGGGCAGGACCAGTAACACCAGTAAGAGCAGCGTGGTGGGACCCCCCCCACCACACCGACCCGAGTGGGCAACCACACCACATGCCTTGGGATAAACATCCCAGTATGGATGTGGTGCTGCAAGTCCTGCTCCACCCTGAAGAACCAGGAGTGGGATCTCCAGAGCTTGCACAATGGGCCATTTCCCTCCAAACCAGATTATCCCAGACCCAACGGAGCAGCTCCCTCCCTATTTTTAGCCATCGGTGCCTCTGCTCGTTATCAAACAAACATGGGAATCCAGCCTGCCAGGGGAGGGCCCCGAGACTCCCTTCCCCTGGTTTTTAGTGTATTTATTTCCAGCCTTTCAAAAGAAACAGCAGGTTCACTTCACGCTGCTCGAGTTTGCCAAGTTTCCAGTTTCCACTGGAACTTATTCCACCAGGGCAGGTCTGGAGCGGCCGGACAGGGCACGGCTCCTTCAGACCCGAGAGCAGCAGTGAAAAAATCACATTGAATGGCAAATGCCTCATGTATTTTCCACATATCTGGCCAACAAAATGCCATTGCTGGTGAAGCTGCCCAGATTTGGGTGCCTTTTGCAGGAGGACTCCCGTGGTTTGTGCTCTGGCACTGGCTCTGGAGCATTGGAGCCTAGGCTGGGTAAAAGCACGCTTGTATTTGGAGCTAATTGGATTAATTATGGATTAATTGAGGTTGGAAGGGGCCTTGGAGATCCTCTGATCCAAGCTGGCAGCTCAGGAGCTTCTGCAAGTGAGTTTGAGCATCCCCAAGGATGGAGATCCCATCACCACTCTCAGCCCTGACCTCGGGTGACCCCCCCCCACTGCAAAGGGGATTTTCCTTATTCCCAGTGGAAAATTCCCTCCTGCCATCTCCCTTTTGCCTGTCACTCTGGGCCTCCAGGGACAGCCTGGCTCCATCTGCCCTTCACCTCATGCCCAGGGAATGAGAGCACCTCTGGCAGGGAGATCTGATCTATGGCTGTGCTGCTGGAGCAGGGCACAGCATCCCACAGCATCCTGCTCTTCTCCCAGGTCAGCTCAGACTTCCAGAGCCAGGGAAGTCTCTCCTTCATCCCACTGGATCCATGGGAGCCTCAAGCCCAGCACCTCTGTCCCTCCATGAGCTCCTCAAATCCAAGGAATCACCAATAACCTGCTCCCTGATCCCCCTCAGTGACAGAATCCCCTGGGTTTGGGGTTAAAGTACCCCCAGCTATTCCCCCCTCTCTTCCCTCACACTCCAGCCTCAGATCAACCAATTAATTCCAAATCACGGAACGAGCCCTCAGCCTGTAATTTGTTCGTTGTAAGTGTAAATCCAATTCTTTCCCAAGGTTGTGCCTTTGGGACCCTCACAAACCAGGGAGCTGCTCGAGACGCTTCCCTGGCATTACTCAGGCAGAGAACACTGGTCTGAAAATAATAATAATCCCACCAAGCTCTTTCCAAAGATGGTTTTTGGAGCCCCAAAACGTTTCATTTTATTTGATGCACCGCTTTCCCTATTTCTAGCAGTGCAATTCAGTCCAGCCTTTAACAACCACTACAAAATGAGGCTTGAAGAAGCCTTGAGCTGCTGTGGCTTTTCTTGTGATCCCAAATAATGCTTATCTGGGGAACAGCTCCTGCTTGAGCTGTCCTGGACTGGGAAAACACACACGGACTCCAGCCCAGGGCGTTCAGTTCCCGCCTCAGTCGTGGTGGCTTCACTTTGGTTTGGAGAGCAGACACTGGGAAACATAAAGAGCCAATTCCAGACTATTTTAAGCTCCAAAACAAGAAATGCCACAGCTTCTCCAAAGTCTCCACAAGCCAAGGGCTGCTCAGACTCGGGGCTTTGCTGGGAAAATCAGAACCAGAGTGGGAAAGGGGCAGGAGGGAGGCACAGTTAGATGGGATATTGGGAAGGAATCCTTCCCTGGGAGGGTGGGCAGGCCCTGGCACAGGGTGCCCAGAGAAGCTGTG
>JAWWEE010000034.1:10201952-10234762 GCA_035221455.1 Xenops minutus | reverse complement strand
GGGTGGTGGGCACTGCCCAGGCTGCCCAGGGCAGTGGGCACAGCCCCGAGGCTGCCAGAGCTGCAGGAGGGGTTGGACAACGGGATGGGGGGGATTGTTGGGTTGTCCTGGGCAGGGCTGGGAGTTAGACTGGATGGTCTTTGTGGGTCCTTTCCAGTTCAGGAGATTCTTTGATTAATACCACACCAAAGATAGTGTTTTCTGTATCTTGAACCTTCTTAGCCCATTTCTGGTGGAATGTTCTCCTTGTACACCTTCACCGTTCATACACAATCCTGATTTCTGCTTCCTCCCACCCTGCAATTCCTCAGTCAATCTGAAACATTTGCACTCCCATGGAGTTTTTATCAGCGTGTCTTGAAACAGTTCATGGACTAATTAAGCCTCTGAACACCACTGTGAAATAGGGAAATATTAGTTTTCCATGTCTGTATCGTGGCATAATAACAGCTTTAATGAGATTTACCTGCATAGCTCTGTATTACTAATAAAGCAGATTCTCTGGGCCTGCCAGTGCTGCTCATTCCTCTCAGTGGGGTAACTGATCAGTAACAGGAGAACAGCTCAGGAACCAGCAGCAGAGTCAGTAGAATCTAAATTACTGGAGCTATTAAATGTTCTCACTTTCAGCAGTGCTTTTAAGGGATGGAGCGGTCAGGCAGGCGCAGAACAGAGGAGCTGCAGAGCTCTAGCTATCAATTATCCCATGGATTCATTTCCAAATGCTGTTACTGTTCCATACCAATATCTGTCCTATAAAAGAACATGGATAGTACGCATGGCAACCTCCCCTTGGGATTTGGTCCAGGTTGGCAAGGTCTGGCTGCAGAAGGTCCCTTGGTGCTCTCTCAGGAGGGGAGGGGTGGGCAGTGTCAGGTCCCTGAATGCCCAGACTCTGGAGGGGAGCAGAGCAGGACCCTTGGAGGGCAGCTGGTTCCCTCTGCCCTGGCCCCTTTCCCCAGCAGGGCTGTGTCCAGCCTGTGCCTCTGTGATACGCTGCTCCCACACGTGTGTGTGTCTGTGGGGGCTGGAGAGGTGGGGTCAGAAATAGGCAAAACAGTTTCCTAATGTTTCTCGATGCTTCTGCCCATAATTTCTGTGATTAAAAGGGGAAGGAGTGTGAAGAGCAGTACAACCATCTGTTTCTGAGCCTCCAGCTCACGGCAGCTTTCTCAGAGTGCCAGAATGAACTAGAGGAAGGCTCAGAAATTCCTGTAGGAGAATCAACTGGGCTCTGCCACTGTTGTTTTAGTGGTTTTGCTCCTCTTTACCTAAGTGCTGTGTGTATTTACTAACTGAATACTACTGGCTTTGTGTTTTGATTTTGACCACAGTACAACAGTTCCTCGATGCTCTGGCAGAGCAGTTTGGCTCTTTACGTGGTTCAGATACTGAGCAGAGCTTGCTAAGGAAAATACTGCTGTCAGGGGCTTGAGAACACCCTTCTGTTGTGGAACTACTCCATATCTTCATCAAATCATCCTGTCACCTTGGTTGCCCCCAAAACCCACTCACAGATCCGGGCTCTTTCAGAGGAGCAGGACTGCAACTCCCAGTATAGTTTGTGTGTGCAGTAATTGGTAGCAGTGAAGTTCATAGCTTGGAGCACGTCAGATAGAAAAGTGTGATTCTCAATAATAAAGGAATATTGGCTTGTGTTATGTAAGTAATTTTAAAATGGTGTATGATGGAAAAGTACTGATCAAGAAAATAACAACTGTCACGTCCTTTGTAGGAATATCCTTGTGACGTGGGGAAAGAACAGAGACAACAAATAGCAATCCACCAGCATGATGTTTTTAAGCTGCTCCTGCTTGTTAGCTTGCTAATAACGTGCTGGAGCTGCTAATACCAGTTGCAAAGGGGTGGGAGTTTCTTCTATTTACAAGTTAAGAAAGAAAGAGAGCTGAAGTGCTGTGTATTCCTTGATGAGCTTTCCTGAAGAAGTTTATTCATGTGCTTTGCACTAACTGATTAATTGAAATGAAATGCTTCAGTTCTGTGTTTAGTGGTCCGTAAAAGTTAGAATGTTTTTATATACCTTTGTTTAGTGCTGCTGTTAGACTCCCTTTTCCTTATGTACAACCCTAATTTTTCTTTCATCTCTGATGTGTTGAATGCCTTTGATGCTCTAGTCGACTGGAATCTGCATGTTCAGTTAAGCCTTTGAGGTTTGACGCAGAATTTGTGTGTACTCCTCCACTGTGTCCCAAACATCCATGCTGAAGGAGCAGCTCAGCTCTCCTGCTCCTCTCCCTGCCCGACTTTATGGCATTCACAAGTCTGGCAATATGGGAAGAGGGGCTGCCCGAGCCTGAACAAGTGTTAATGATTTCCCTGGGCAAAAAGCTATTGGAAAATATGCCTGGAAATAAGGATTTTCTTTGACAACACTTAAAACCTTTTAGCCAAAGCTTATTTTCATATAATGATTTCTAGATGTCATTAAACAAGCTACCTGGCAACTTGCAGACTAATTTTGAGCTCAATTTGATTCTGTTCTGGGGAAATTGTTCTGTGCTCCTCATCATTGGATGCACATCCTTTTGTGAAATACAATTTGTTCTTTTACCCCACTTTCTATGCACAGGAACATGTTTCAGTCTGTTATGAGGTATTATTTTTAATGTAAAGTGAATGAACATTAGACTCTATTAGCAAAGACTAGATTAGGGAAAGAAATGTAGTGGAATCTGTGGTGCCTTCTGGGCTGGGAGGATTTTTGTGGCTTTGGACCTTGCCAAACCATGATTCCTACACAGTTTTCCCTGGTAATAGCAAGTCTCTTTGTTCCTGAAGAAGGAAATTGGTGGTTCTTTCTATTCTGGAGCTCTTAGGTGGTGTTAATAACCCTGTGCTGTGGCAGCTGAGTGTGTGTTTGGTACAGAGCAGGATCTGAACTCAACTGGGTATTCTGTGGTAGTTGCACCCTGATTGCAATTACAGTTTTTACATGGTTTCATAGTAGACCTCTGCTCCTAATGTTCGTGTCTATGACCCAGATGTGTTACTGGCACTGTTGAGTCTGTTACTGGTACTGATTGTGGGCTTGTTGCAGTACAGAAGACAAAATAAAATGGGATAACCCATGAAATGGCACATTGAGAATCATGCTAGTTTTCCAGCAGGAGAGCCAAATATGATCCTGTCTTGGTCCTGGCTCCCACCAACCTGATGTCCAAGCTGAACCTCCTCTAGTGCAGCTTAAGGCCATTTCCTCTTGTCCTGTCCCTTGTTCCCTGGGAGCAGATCCCGCCCTGCCCCTGGCTCTCCCCTCCTGTCAGGGAGCTGGAGAGCAGGTGAGATGTCCCTCTGGCCACACTCCTCCTACTGTTGTCTGAGTTCAGCCTTGTAAGATCAGGGGAGGTCTTTGAGGGACTTGGGTCAGAGAGCTTTAAGAGCCCTGAGCAGGGGCAAACCCTGTGTCACACACTTTGCAGAGCCCCAGCCACGCTGCTGATGGGCTTGTGCTGCAGCTTTTCCTGCCTGGAGCCGGAGCCTTTGGCTGCAGTGCTGGGAAACGAGCCCGTCTCTGGTGCAGATGTCACTACTTCTTTGTTTGTCATGATTCCGTATTTATACACAGCACGTTTCGTTAGGGTTTGGAAACAGCTTGGTATTTTTGTTCTCTAATTTGCTATTTTGCCTACTAGAAAGAGTCTACATCAGCATTTTGGACCACGTTCAGGCCTGCTGTAAATAAATGCAGCTTCCTTTCAATCAGTGATATTGTGAACACTTGTATTGGGGCTAAATGTGGCTATTTTTAGCTCTGCTCTCTCACCTAGTCACTCCTGTTTGCTTTAATAAGATTTTTATTTACTCCTGTTAAAAGGTTATTTGAATCGGATACTCATGAAATTCCAGTTCAAATTAGATAAGTTGTTTTCTCCAAGTGTTTTATGATGGAGTTCCTCATTATTATTTTATTTTATTTATTATTCCATGCTCTCAGCTAATTGGCATTCTGGTGGAGGTGGAGAGCTGGTGTTGTGGATGCAGGTGACCTTTAGACTGCTGGAGGAGGCAGAGGCAGCACTGTCCCCTCTGGCTCCTGTCCTGGGGGTTGCTGGCAGAGCCATTCCTGGCTGGCAGGGGCTCCCTCCCTCCCATCCTGCTGACGGGGCAATCCTGCTGCCATGGCACTGGGAGCAGGGCAGGAAAATGCCAAGGAACTGTGTAATGAGAAGGTGGTTTGAATCCTGGTGAGTGTCCCTGGTGGGGCCACATCTGCAGTATTGGGTTCAGTTCTGGACTCCACAGTTCAAAAAAGACAGGGAGCCACTGGAGAGGGTCCAATGGAGACCACAAAGATGATGAGGTGTCTGGAGCATCTCTTTTACAAGGAGAGACTGGGGGAGCTGGGCCTGTTAGTCTGGAGAAGAGAAGGCTGAGAAGGGACCCCATCAATCCATACAAATCCATGCAAGGGCTGTCAGAGGGTGGTCCCAGACTGTGCAGTGGTGCTCAGTTACAGGACGAGGAGCAATGGCCATAAACCAAAACACACTGGGTTCCACCTCAACATGAGCAGAACTTCTTCCCATGGAGGGGGCAGAGCCTGGAACTGCTGCCCAGGGAGGGTGTGGAGTCTCCTCTCTGGGAACATCCCAAACCCAAACCCACCTGGACACATTCCCGTGTCACCTGCTCCAGGTGACCCTGCCTGGGCAGGGCTTGGACTGGGTGACCTCCAGAGGTCCCTTCCCACCCAGCTATTCTGGGATTCTGTGAGTTGTTGTCTCAAACAACCCCAACATGGAGATGTCCCCCCCTTCCTGAGCCTCTCCTGCAGCCCATGATGGGAGGGACACCAGACCAGGACTGTGAGAGCTCTCACTACAACCTGCACTGGGCACCAGCTGGAAATGCCCCCAAGGCAGGGCAGGCCCTCTCCAGTCCCTGACTGCATTCCAGAGCTCTGTGCCAGCATTCCCTCTGTCTCACCAAGGTTTTTCCTCGTTTTCAGTATGAGTGAGTTCTGCTGAGGTAACCAGAACACAGAGGTGTTTTAATACACAGGAACCTGGGGTACGTGGCATTACTCCTGAAATCCTGGCTGGCCTAGAGCAGCCTTTCAGGATGGCAATTTGGAAAACACTCAAAGGAACAATTATGGTCCCAGTACTGTATCTTTGTTTGCATTAAAGCTGTTATTGCTGGGAAAATGTTGGATAGTTAAGGGAGCAAACAAAAGTGGTGGTAGCAGCCACATCACAAGGTGAGTGTTAGAATTTCACCTAAACCAATGCCAAGACATATTTAAGACACTGTGTCCTCCCACACAAAGCAGTTTGGCGGCCAAAATGAATTTGGCTACACCCCTTTGGCCACCTTGAGCCTGCTGCTCACAGGTCCTGCCTCGCCACACCTCCTGCCAGGAGTGGCTCTGTTGCCTCCTGCTCAGCCTGGAAACGTGGCCTGAACCTCTGTGGTTGTAACCCAGCAGAGGCTGGAACACAAATTCTGTTCCAGTTCTTAAGAGACTGGCTTTGTTTAATTTTTATATCAGTGATGGTTATAGAATCATGGGATATCCCAAGCTGGAAGGGACTCAGGGGATCACGGAGTCCAGAGATCCCCAGAGGTTTTCAGTCAGACTCATGCCCCTGTTCTCTGACCATTCTTGGTGCATTCCAGAAGTGAAGCTGGAAGCCAGGGCAGCCCTGAATCAAGCCCTGGAGATGAAGCGCCAAGGGAAGCGGGAGAAAGCCCACAAACTCTTCCTGTACGCCCTCAAAATGGACCCGGACTATGTGGACGCCCTGAACGAGTTTGGGATCTTCTCTGAGGAGGAGAAAGACATCCTCCAAGCCGACTACCTGTACTCCAAGGCCCTGACCATCTCCCCCCACAACGAGAAGGCCCTGAGCAACCGGGGCCGGACGCTGCCCTTGGTGGAGGAGATCGACCAGAGGTACTTCAGCATCATCGACAGCAAGGTGAAGAAGGTGATGGCCATCCCCAAGGGCAACTCGGCCCTGCGGCGCGTGATGGAGGAGTCCTACTACCACCACATCTACCACACGGTGGCCATCGAGGGCAACACGCTGACGCTGTCCGAGATCCGGCACATCATCGAGACCAGGTACGCGGTGCCGGGGAAGAGCCTGGTGGAGCAGAACGAGGTGATCGGGATGCACGCCGCCCTCAAGTACGTCAACACCACGCTGGTGTCGCGCATCGGCTCCGTCACCATCGCCGACATCCTGGAGATCCACCGGCGCGTGCTGGGCTACGCCGACCCCGTGGAGGCCGGGCGGTTCCGCAGCACGCAGGTCTTTGTGGGGCACCACATCCCGCCGCACCCGCGGGACGTGGAGAAGCAGATGCGGGAGCTGGTGCAGTGGATGAACTCGGAGGACGCCATGGGGCTGCACCCCGTGGAGTTCGCGGCGCTGGCGCACTACAAGCTGGTGTACATCCACCCCTTCGTGGACGGCAACGGGCGCACCTCGCGGCTGCTGATGAACCTGATCCTGATGCAGGCGGGCTACCCGCCCATCACCGTGCGCAAGGAGCAGCGCGCAGAGTACTACCACGTGCTGGAGGCGGCCAACGAGGGCGACGTCAGGCCCTTCATCCGCTTCATCGCCAAGTGCACCGAGACCACGCTGGACATGCTGCTCATCGCCACCACCGAGCACTCCGTGGCCTTGCCCGAGGCCGGGGGCAGCACGGCCGGCTGCGAACAGACCATCCCCGTCAAGACCTGAGGGTGGGGGACACTGGGGAGAGACAGAGCTCCAAGTCACTCAAGTGTTCCTGCTGGGGAGTAACTGGACAGGAGGTGTCGCTCTTTAGCATTTCCTTTATTTAAAGTGTCTTACATAGGATTAAATTAATATAATTTATTTATATATGTTACACGGAGATGGAACGTGACCTGTTGGTGTTGGCTGTGCACTAGAACGTGCTTGTGCTACTGGAAGGAGGTGGGGAGAGGGGTCAGAGGGGCTCAGAAAGACAAACTAGAATTTAATTTCTCCTTAAAGTTAAGCTCTGAGGAGCTGTTTCAATCACAACCCAGGCAGTGACTGCCAAGTCTGACTTTGGCAAGGAGCTGCTTTGCTAAGTCTGAACTGAGTAGTTTTTGTGTTACCCCTTCCCTGTTGTTCAAAACCACCCCAAAACACATGCCTGGCATAGCACTGTCCCAGCTGTCAGTCACCCAGGTAGTGGGCAGGAAGGAGGCTGAACTCCCATTCCAAGCCACCTCTCCCCTCCCTCCCAGTTCTGTTTTCATAGGACTTTGCATGTTCAGGTGCCTTTCCTGGGGCCAGTTTTGTACAACCAGTGGGAAGTACTGGGTGTAGGATTACAGAGTGGGAGTGGAACAGGAGGAGAAATGCTCTGACTTACTCACTGCAGGGGGAAGGAATCCCTGGTGCCCCCAGGCCTCACCTCAGCGAGCACAACTGTCCTCAGACATTTCAGTTCAGGGTTTAAAGGAGCTTGTCTGCAAAGCTGTGGGCAGAAAAGGTTGGTAGCCATAACCAGGAGACAGCAGCTGTGCCAGTTTGATAAGAATGTGTACAGAAAATGTGCCAAAACCTTCAGTTTCTTTAGTCACACATGGGAACTGCCACAATTAATCACAGGGTCACGTTATTACTGCAATAAATGCATCAGGAATCACTCGAGGCCTCTCTGTGCTGCACTGGCAGCTGGTGCAGTACCTGGAAACTGCTGAGCAGTTCACAGAATCACTTTATCTTCATTTTTTTTAAGGCAAAAGCACCCCCAGAAAAGCTCCCTGCCCACCGCCTCCAAATTCAGAGAAATTCCATTGAAAAACCCCAGTTTAGGGGACTGTTAAGCTTAACCCCTTTACAAAAGCTGTTAGACTGTCCCAGGCCAGGGTTAATTCTCTTCTCTTTTAACTCTCTTACCTGCAAATGAGTTAGGACACATTTTATACAAGCAAAAAGCAGGATGAGACTGGGAGTGCTCCTGATCACTGCTGCCAGGGAAAGCAGACAATATGTGAGAAAAAAGGGGTTCTGTCCTTATAAAACGTGCTTATTTTTGTAGTGCAACCTGAGTATGAATAAAATCTGCACTTTAAAGGTCTGGGGGGGAAAAACTGTTATTTTAGTAACAGATTAATAAACTATTTTAATATTAAAGTCTGTGTTTGGAAGAGGTTTTCTCAGAACACTTTGCTGCAGCGAATGAAGGGGTTGTGGAGCAGGAAGATGGTGCAGATCTTGGCTCCCTCAGCCCTGTGACATCATGAGCAGACTCACCATTTCAAAGTAAAGCCAAGTGAAATCAGCACAGAAAACAGTTTGTTTATTTGCAGCAGTGTTTGTGTGGTACAGGTGAACTTGGTACTGGGGTCCCCCCTCACATTCACCCTCTGTGTGGCGACTTCCAGAACAAGCAGGAATATTTCTATCCAAGATCATCCCACATTCTTTGAAAGCCTGAGGTGATTACTGATTTCAGGATATTGAGAGCAGATGGACTGAGCTGCTTAAAGGTATGAGTGACACTGTGTGAGCACACCTGAGGTGAGGTGCATCACCACTGCCCAGCTGCCAGAGGGTAAGTGCAGTTCCAACACCCACATTTCAACAAAAGCAACGGTGTTTTTAGAAAACCTTTGAGAACTTGAGTTTAATAAACCAAGAAACGTCAGCTTGCACTTCACATTTGTACAAAACCATACAGAAACCACCTGCAAAGGACACATGAGCTAGCTAACAAAAACAACCAAAAATATGGTCCTCAGCAACGGCACAAACAGCGTCATGGGAAACAAAAACTACCAGATCTAAGGATTAGCTCATGACACTTAAAAATAATCATCTGAATGTCTTTTACAAATACACCATATAAAAAACAGGTCAACTGGAACAGAACATGAACTGAATACATATATATGTATATTTGGGTATCTACATATACACACATATGTATAGAAACTCTCCCAATACTAAAATAGGCCATAGTGGTGAAGTTGGAGCATCTGCCATAGGACTCTGCATGGAAGGAGATGACTGTCCCTGCGTGCGTGGGCTTGGGTGGAAAATGGGCTTGTTGCCAGAGAGAATGTCTGCAGTCACAATCTGAGCTGACCAGTGGGGCTTGCCAAGGGTCTCACATTGCATCTCATTCGTTAATGAAAGAGAAATCGTTGGAAAGTACTCAAAAAAACTCCACGTGGCATCCAAGCTGGACAGGAAATATTTCCCCCCTCGTTACCCTCAATATGAGGAATCATAGAATGCCATTTTACCAGAACAAAAGTATAACTCTTTGCTCTTTAGAGGAAAACCACCTGGGTTTGTGCCATCCTACACTGATCCCATGAATGCAGCAGTCCAGAACAGTATTTCCATGATTGTGACAGGCTTTCTCTCCTTACCAGCATAAGGACACAACATGGCTTCCATAAAGGCATTTCACATTGGACCAGACCCGCTGATTGCAGACTTTTTGCTCACTTTTTCAGTAGCATCTTGGCAAAATCAGCATTGGACATCTTCTTAGGCTCTGCAGGGGGCTCAGATGAAGTTGCTGGTGAGTTCTGGACCAGCCCATTCTCAGCCTTGGCCACGGGGTTGCTCTGGCGCTGTAACGCTCGGGGCATCATGGAGAGCTGTGTCCTCCCCTTGCCTCGCCTGGAGGGCAGAACATTCCCATTGAAACACACTCCCTGACTTGGGCAAACAACAAGGAGTTTGCTCACTATGAGGAACACTCAGTTAAATGTTATTCCTGTCATTTGTTTCAGAAATAAGCAGTGCAAAGCTTTCAGTGGGTGGCTCTGAAACACAGACCCAAGCCCTGGCAGATGACAACTGCCCAACAGTGCCTAGAAGTTGAAGCTGTTGATCCACAGGGAACCCACAATACAGGGACACTAAAAGATGGAAGAACAGCCTGAATGCTCACTCTGAGCAATGGCTGGTTCTCCAGAATGAGAGGATGTGGAGGTTATGTGGGATCAGGTGCCAATACCACATCCAAGGAGGTGACCAATGCCTGATACTCATCACTACAGACCTGTTTCTGTTGATACTCCTCAAACCAACAACCCATTTTTCAATGGTTCAGCACCTTTTAAACATTCTCTCATATTCACAGAGCTTTAGAATGGTTTGGGTTAGAAGGGACTAAAAACTCATCCAGTGCCATCCCCTGCCATGGGCAAGGTCACCTTCCACCATCCCAGGTTGCTCCAAGCCCTGTCCAACCTGGCCTTGGACACTCCCAGGGGCAGCCACGGCTTCTCTGGGCACCCTGTGCCAGGGCCTGCCCACCCTCACAGGGAAGGATTCCTTCCTAACATCTGATCTAACAACCCTGCTGCCCATTAGTTTGAACCCACTGCCCCTTGCCCTGTCGCTGTCTGCCCACATACAAAGCTGCTCTCCCTCCTTTTCCTAAGCCCCCCTAAGGTACCAATTCCAGCTGAGATTCCCCAGTGTTGGTGCACACCAAGCCCAGGTTTCCCCCCACACTTACGCTCCAAAGAGCTGCCGTGGGGCCGGGGCTGGGGCCCGGCTGGCCTCGGGCAGCTTCCGCAGGGGGGGGTTGCTGATCATCACCTTGATGACGTGGTCCTTCACAGTCAGACCATCCATCTTCAGCACAGCCTGCGAGGCCTGTGCTTCGTTTTCATACTCCACATAGGCCAGGCCCTAAGCAAGGAAAGGAAAGAACTTGCTTTAGTTTTAGTGCTTCTGGTTCTCCGTTATTTTCCCAGTGATTTGGCCAGCTGGGAAGAAAATCACGCAGAGAGCAAAGCTAAGCGTGGCTCAGAGTCCCAGTATTCTTCCAGAAAGATTTCTATTTGCAACCTGCATTTCTTCACTCTCATTCATGATGCCCTCATTTGTGGAAGAAAAAAAAGCAGCCCTAAAATCCTATGGAAGTAAATATAATGCAATACAATGAATGACAGTGGTTGGGAGGCATCAGCTCTCACTGCTGTTGTGCTTTCAGATGACACTCAAACCCTAAAGCTGCATTTTTGGATTATCCAGTTTCACAGGAAATACATCAGGTTTTACATAACGTTCCCTAAGTACATTTCAGTGTGGTTTAGCCACAATCCCAGCTCAAACTCAGCTCAGACCATGGATGGCAAGTCTTGAAGTACAGGAGAACACCTGTTACAAGGTGCATGAAACAGGAACTGCCCCTGGGAAGGTGCCAAGGGCTGGAAAACACAATGTGA
Organism: Xenops minutus; assembly: GCA_035221455.1. Taxonomy (NCBI): domain Eukaryota; kingdom Metazoa; phylum Chordata; class Aves; order Passeriformes; family Furnariidae; genus Xenops; species Xenops minutus. The sequence goes on along the minus strand of JAWWEE010000034.1, from coordinate 10,223,571 downwards.
TACATGCACAGCATGCCCACGATGGCACCTGTGAGCAGGGCCTGCCACAGACACCCCCCAGGGATCAGGCAAAACTTTGGCAGGGCAGCAGCTGGTTTAGAGTCACCTCTTTAACAAGGAGTCATTTATTCCAGAGTGGAAATACATGAGCCCTGTGAGAGAGGTGGCTCATTTCTCACCAGCAAATCCCTTACTGCAGCAAATGTTGGGAACAAAAGCCTCCAGAAACTGAGGAAAGGGAGGAGGATTGAAGGATTTCTTGAAAATAAGAGTGTCTTAAGGATCCCTACCTTGGGTTTTCCAGCTCTGTTGGTGACCAGCCGAATGTCTTTCACGTTCCCATGTGCTTTACACACCTCTTCCAGCTCTTCCTTAGTGCAGGAAAATGGCAAACCAGATATGAACAGTTTGTGTTTCTCCAGGGTAGTGCTATACCTAAATACCTGGAGAAAAAAAAAAAGGATGTTAGTTCACAAACCAGTTGGAGACTCCAAGGATTTCGTATTTCTGTGGTCTAAAACTACCTTAAAGCTGTGAGCAGCACCTTGGAAGATATTTCCATATAAATCCAGGGATACTCTAAGGACTTGCAAGTAAATCTAAGCATCCATGTCTCCTTCACAACGAGGCCAGCCACTGATAATCTTAGAATATCCTGGCTTGGAAGGGATCCACATGGATCAGAGCCCAACTCCTAAATAATATAGCTATAATAATGTCTTCTTGCTCAGCTATCAGTGTCTGAACAGTGAATTTCACTAAGTAATAACTCTATAATGCAGAAAACCACTGATCAGACACCTAATCTCCTGGTACAGCCCAGTGGCAACGAGTGAGTTGTGTAACAAATGCTGTACAGACCCAACCAAAAATGTTCTTCAGAGCTTGAGATGCTCAGGAAGAACCTGGGCAGGTCACACCACTAAAAACTACCCAAATTAGCAGCTTTCTTTGAAGTCTTGAGTAAATTGATGTTAATCCTGGTCTATGGAAAAGTAGCAAAGATGCAAGAAATCCCAGAAAAGAGCTTTCCAAAGCAGCACAACAGGAATTCATGGGATGTGAGCCCTCTGGACACAACCCACTCCCCCAGCTCCCCCACTGTGCAACCTGAACCAGTAAAACTTTACCTTAAAGTCTGGGTTCTTGTTCTTGTCCACACAGGGAGACACAAACATGGGCCTTCCCTCCACGGCCGTGCGATCCAGGGCCAGGGCCCGGAGCGCAGACTCCTCCTCCTGGAACTGCACGTAGCAGTAGCCCCGGAAGGTGCCCTTGTTGCTGAACACTGGCCTGATCTCTGCCACCTCCCCACAGCTCCCAAACAGCTCCCTCAGCCTGGCCTCGGGCTCGGCCATGGTGTAGGAGAGGTTGCTGACAAACACGGTGACTTTATCCTTGCTGCTGTCATGGAAAACTTTGGGCATGTCCTTGCGGCTGGTAGAGGCCTTTTCCTTGGGGTTTGCTGGCCCATCTGGCTTTTCAGGGGCACTTCTCCCAAAGAGCCCTGTCTCCACTTCCATGTCTTCCTCAGGAAGCACACCATCACCCTCTCCCTTGTGCCTCTTGCTGGGTAGCTCTAAATAATGAAATTAAGAACCTTATTAGAAAAAAGTTACCCTATTTTGTTCGCTGTTGAAATTAATGTGCCCTCCATTCCCACCGTGGAGCTTGGAAGTGTCATTGTGTTTGTGGCTGCACATGCCAAGTCTTAAAGACACAAACCAGAAAGGTTAAGGAAGAGGTAACAGATTATATCCCACTGAGACAGCTTTAGATAAAAGCAACAGGAATATTTGTTCCTTTTTTCAGCCAGTTACAACTCACAGTTGCCGATTCACGTTCTTTTTCTTTGTCTAATGGGATGTTTTTTTTTTTAAAAAGGGAAATCTAAAAGCTCCCAAAACTCCCAGGGGCAGCAACCTATTAAAGTCTTCTGTTACCACCTTCCCAGAGGCTGCTGCAATGGCGAATAACCCAGTTTACACACATGGCTCAGCATCATATGATGAGTCAGAAAAAATTACTTTTAAAAAATGAAGCAAAAGTATTTCTTCAAAGTAAGAAAAGCCTAGAAAACTCTAGAAGTTCTTAACCCCATATATTTCTGCTGGTCAAAAACCATTTAGGCTTGCTTTCATTTCACCACCACAACAAAGACCTGCCAGGAGAGGGGAGCCCGGAAAGCACAGCAACTCCACCTCAGCCTCTAACACAAAACAACAAAAACCCTGTTGCCAGAGGTCTGAGTTTTTAATTTCACTTTATTTTTACCTTCTTCTTGCCCCCATTCCCCCTCATCCTCATCGTCTGCCTTGCGCTTGTCCCCAGTCCTGGCCTTCTTAGCCTTTTTGGAAGCTTTCTTTTCCGCCCGAGCCTGCTTGCGTTGCTCAGCTTTCTCCTCCTCCTGCTTGGCCAGAGCAGCTTCTTTCTCAGCAGCCTACAAAGATGTAAGATGTATTTATAATTTTTTTCTAGTGACTGCAGATTGCTGAGCATTTTCTGGAGCACTGAACTCAGAGGGTTTGCTCCTGAGCTCCATTAACCACACCACTAATGGGAACATCGTTTAAAGCACATCTCGGTTATTTGCTCTTACAGCTTTCCTGGAGTGCACATCACTCTTGCATCCACCCCAGGGTCAAAAGGGGAAACATGAAAAGCATCAAAAGAGGTTGTTAAGCAAAGTTTTAAACCAAAAATCAATAGTTCTGAGGCTTTGAGACAATTCAGGCTGGGAAGTAACATTAGAAATCTGACATTCAGACAAGCACGATCTTAATTGAGGTGTATGAAGGGCTTTGGTAGCTCCCACAGCTCTCACCTTTGCTCTTTGTTCATTAACTCGAGCTAATCTGTTCTCTGTTTTTTGAACAGCTGCATCCCAGTCTTCCAGTGTTCCTAAAGGATAAAATTAAAGTAAATTAAAAAAGCCTTGTATTCAGCTCTCTCATTCAAAAATACAATTCTGGAGAACTAAGAGTGATTGAATTCATGGAACTTGCTCAATATTAACCACTACACATGAAAACTTTAACTAGGATGAGCAGCTTCAAAGAAAACAAAACCAGGAGCCAAGCAGAGCAGAACCCTCTCATTTAGAACATGACACTCCAGAAGGGCATGGAAAAATCCAGTAATTTCAGCAGCTCCAAGCCAGGCCAGAACAGAAGGAAAGAAGAGAGCTGTGTGTGTAGAGGGGAGCAGTGAAAGGACAGCGAGCACAAAGCAGCGGATCAGAATTCACTCTGTGCCATCACACATTAGCCAGGCTGGGTAAGACGAGCCGAGGGGCAGGCAATTAATTACCTTCTGGGAGCCAACTAATTACCTTCAATCCTCTCCAGGGTGAGCAGCACCTCGCAGACGTGCTCGGGGTAGTCACTGGTGCACTGCACGGCACGGTGCAGGGCCTTCCTGCAGTGCTGTGTGTCCCCGTGGGCCCTGCAGGAGGAGAGGCACTGAGGGGCCAAGCCTCACAGCATGGCCACAACACACCTGCCACAGCCAGGCAAACCTTCTCCTTCCCTCTTTCTCTCCCTCCCCAGCAGCTCCCACTTCACACTGGTGCTGTGGCACTCCTGGAATACATGCAGAGCTGCTCCAGGAGCCTCCAAACCCAAAGGAAGCAAACCTGTGCTAAGCTAAGTCTTGTCTCACACAGAGGAAGAAACAAAAAGGGAATGAACTCCCCCTCCAGCCACACTCTTACCTTTCAAGGTTGTAATACTCCAGCCACATGTTTGCATATTTGGCATTTCCTTTAGTCATAATGTTGTCCCAGAGCTCCCTGGCTTTCTGCATGTTGTTGCACAGGCGGGCCTGGAACGGAACACCCAAAACACTCAGGACCACGTAGGGTTATTTGTTCATCACCACCAACCCCCAGCCCCAAACCAAGGGAAGACCAGAGGTGATGCAGACAGACCCAGAAAGATGCACTAAATTAGGCAGGACTCAAGGCAGTTACACTGTGCTTGACCAGTCCAGACACAAGAGTGGAATAACAAAGATTTACTCATTGAAGCAACCCAGCCAAAATTCCAAAGTTTGCATTCCCCAGCCGGAATGTTAAAACATTCAATTTTATCTAGTTCAGTGATTTAAATACAGCAGAGAGAAACATCACCTCAACTCTTGCCCAGTTCTGCATGATGGTGCAGGAGGGGTCTCCACTTTCACTGAATCCTAGGAATAAAAACAAGGACTGTTTGTTGTACTTGGCTCTTGCAAATAAAGTGTTTCTTAAACAAGTTCTCCGTGAAGCTGAAATGCTTCTCTGGAGCTTTCTTAAGACATTCAAGACCCTTGAAGACAAGTTAAACATTGTGTGGAAAAATCTGATCTTATAAAAATTATTCTGAACAAGGGAAAACAAGGTATTAATGATTTAACTCACGCTCTTCTACTTCTTGTTTCAGGTACTCCACAGCACGGGCAAACGCAGAGCGCAGCTCCTCCAGCTCTTTACTTGAGTCTTCAGAGAAAAACAGAGAGAATTGCCTTAAAATAATAATTAATTGCAATTTCTCATCTACTAAAACCTTTTCCTTAACACCCACGATGATTTTAGTGGAGGGAGATGAAATTTATTACTCATTATTGCTATTAGAGTAAAACTCACCATATACATAATAAAAAGCTATCAGGTAACTAAAATATAAGGCAGGGCAGTGTTGCAATAGCACAGTCTACTCTGTCAGTGAGAAGTTGATTCAAACTAACTAAATTCATATGTTTTATAGACACTAATTGGCAGAAAGTAACTTTTGGGAGAGATGAAAATACTGTTCATTTTTTTAAAACCAGTAATACCACTATTTTAGAGAAGTGCCCAGGAAACAGTTTAGCCACTGATGCCCACACTAATCCCACAGACCTTGTGTAAAATCCACCCTTCTTCTCAGGTAATCCAGATACGCCTGCCAGATCTCTACATAGTCTGTTGCCTGAATAAAACCTGCATTCAGGGCTTTTTCAAACATTTCTGAAAGAAAAAGGGGAAAAAATGCAAACATGATTATTTTCCATCCTCAAAATGGATAGTACAAAAAATATATGCAGATATAGTGTTGGTTCATAGGAGAACAGGAAAAGACAAGGAATTCTACACAGATCCTTGGTCTAGGAAGTGAATTTAAAGCCAGCATATTCATTCTGAGTTGCTCAGTGATTGTTCAGAGCTGCCCTAGAAGCACCTACTGCACATGGCAGAGCTCTGAGCCTGCAGCAGGTGGCAACCCATCCTGCCAGCCCCAGGTTATTTGGCTGAGCTGGTGTTCCTTTACCAGAAATGATGCTGTGATCCACCCTGTGTCTCTCCATGGCCAGAAGGTACCGAATCCACAGCCCAACAGTCCAGGGGCAGTTCCTCACAGCACGGTCGTGGGCCGATAAAACCAATTCCTTCACTTTGAGCTGCCGGTCCTGGAGGAATCACACAACAGAGTTCAGGTTCCTGGCAGCCAGGAGGGATCATCACAGCCAAATCCCAGCTTATAAAGAGCCAGCACTTAAAAAAAAACAAAAAATCACTTTTATTTTATATTTGAAAAGCTGAGATGGGTTATTTTAAATTCTATATTCCTAAGAACCCAGGGAAACCCTTCAAATGAGCAACACAAACAGGAACCACCAAACCAGTGAAGTGTTTTCTGCCACTGAGATAAATAAAGACAGAGAATAAACTCCCAGCTGTTGTTAGAATGTTAAGAAGGGAAGAAAGAATATAAAAGGAAGAGGGAGCACACACAGCCTACTCATGCAGGTGCTGTGCCACCTGCAACCTGCAGTCTCCAGCTGGGAAAATAAAGAGATGATGGAGCAACTGGGCCTGGATGAGCCTCTGCAGAGTCCCCCTGATCCCTTAATCCAGCCACCTTCTGTCCTGCCTCTGGAGCTCAGCATCAGTCCCAGACTGTACTAACTAACCCCATGGGAACACGGGCTGAACATCTGGGTTTGCTTCAGTACAGCTGGAGCTCGATGCCCAAAGCATTTAATTCTGCAGAGAAAATACACAGCTAGAGGGATAAAAAGGGAGAAATGCTCACCTGATTCATAAACACAAAAAAGCAAAGGTGAGGAGATAATCAGTTTCTGGAGGATTTAAAGACTAAAGGACAGGACTGAAGTAGAACTTATCGACTGCTTGTCAGCCCCTGAGATTGAAAAAGCCCAATCAATCCAGGAAAAGAAAAGTGCAGACATTTGTGGGTGTATTCCCTTACCAAATACTGGTTGTAGCGTGCCCAGAGATCTGGGACAAGGCAGTTCTCAGCCAAAGCCCTCTCGTAGATCAACTGAATGCGAGCTGGATCACCTGCTTTCATTTCAAAATCAATGTAAGCTTGGTATTCTGCCAGCTTTGGTGTTTCAGCACCCAGCTGGGAAACAAACAGGGAGACAAAGCATTAAACTCTGAAATAACACACAGTTCAAACAGAGAGCAGATCTCATGCAGGGTTTAACACAAGAGATTTGCCTCTAAATATCAGCAGCTTGTGATTTCCACACACCTCTGACACCACCCTGCTCTGAAACCACTCAGATTCCTATTTGTTACTCCTCAGTGCTGGAAAAAGCAGCTGGAACACTCATGTGCACCTTAAGGTGGCCTGAGACATTCAATTGATTCAATAATTTCCAGTATTCCCAGCTGAGAGGCTTCTTCTGCCTCCCACTGCTCAGAGCTGAACAGGTCCCCCAGCAACACTCAGCTGCTTTATCTCTGGGACTAGAAAACTAATAAATTTTGGGAAAACCTGATCACCCCAAAGCAATCCACTCTTAGTTTGAAAGGCAGGTGTAAGCAGCAGCATTACCAGGGCCTCCTCATAGGGTTTGCACTTCTCCAACTGCTGTAGAGCTTTTTTGTAATTTTTTATTGTTGCTTCTGGAATTGGCTCTTCTGACCACTCCTCATATTCAGCATATGAAGCCTCCATGTCTATTAGAACAGAAGAGAAACCCCATCAATAATGCACTTATGGGACTAAAACCATCACATTTCAACTTGTACTTGATTTTAACACCATATTCCTATTTTGATTTATATAGTATTTATAACTTATTTAGAATTAACATTTATTTATCCCTTTTTGGTCTTATCTGGCACACTACTGCACCTTAAAGGGTTCAGACACCTCACCTTATACAGTGTCCTATAACAAACTCAGGGCAAATTATATTAAAGCTGGAATTAGAAACTAAAGTGGCAACATTTTCCCCAAGTCTTTAAAGAAAGAACCCAAGTCCTTTCTATATGGAAATAAAGTCAAAGAACTGTGCTTGACTTTCTCCTGTGAGCAAAGCAGCAAGAAAAGGGACTCAGGAGTTTAAAATATGAACTAGAGAGAAGGGAGAATTCCAACAATCCAACTGTCAGAGATACTCCTTATAAAGGTTTTTATGCTGAAATCCTCATTTCTAATGGTCACATTTGTCTCATCACTTGCACTTTAAAGAGACTCAAATTATGCTCTGAGTAATCAGACACCCCAAGTGTCAATACCTAAGAACGTTCCTGACCCAAAGGGATTTGTGCCTCATTCAGGAGGCAAATTCCTCATTTCCAGTGGTCACATTTTGTGCCCAACACCTGCACTTTAAAAAGTTCTGAGCAATCAGATACCCCAAGTGTTGATAACTAGGAACACTCCTGACCCAAAGGCACCTGTGCCTCCCTCCCAGGCAAATGGCATGGATTCAAGGGAACACCAGAGCTGTGGCTGCAGTGTGGCTCCACCAAAAGCACCCCTGTGCCTGCTGGCAGGATCAGCATATCCCAGCACACCCCTCCCTCCCTCCCTGCAGCTCTTACCCAGCAGTGGGATGCCCAGCTGGCGCCGGAAGAGCGTGTGGATCTTCTCGAGCTGGCTGCACAGCACCTGCTGCTGCTCCGGGGATGGGACACTGCCAGGGGCTGGCTGCCAGGGAAAGGACACGCACTCAGGACACTGTGCTGAGCCAAGGGAGCGCTCAGGCCCTCAGGGACACACAGGGCCAGCTCGCCTTTCACTGCTGGGAAAGCTAAACCTTGGAGATGGCCCCTCTGGGGAATGGGAAAAGCATTCCTGACTGAAAGCTGACACAAGCACGGGAAGGGAGAGCAGAGGAGAAGGAACTGCACGCAATTGTGCTGCTTCACAAACCCACCAAAGAGGTTTCAGTAAATCCCTGCGGTGTGGAGAGATGATTTGGAGCTTCCAGCTTTAATTGTGTTTGGGAATGAAAGGCCATTCTCCTGTTACCCCTTTGTCAGGGCATTTCAGAGAACGGGGCTGGAAAGGACCTTTAAGATGAAATAGTTCCCACCCCACCAGGAGCAGGGACATCTTTAACTTCCATCTCTCAGTTACCAAACTATAAAAATCAAAAGAAACGTTCACATTCTGGCCATCTTGTAAAAGTATCTTTTGCAGATGTCAAACTGCACTTTGCAGGGATAAAACACCCTCACCCAAAAGGCACAGACAGTGTGGAATAATGAATGAATTAAAAGCTGAAGTAGAGAACAGTCCAGAAAATTAAACAACACTGACTCTGTGCAGAAATAACCACTGGCAAGAACATCGTTTAATAATGGACCTCCTCAATTTAAAGCAGTTCCATCAGCAGAGGGAAACTCTGCTCCTGGATTTGAGATTTTATGATTTTATTTAAGCACAAATCCACTTATCAATCAAATACAGAGAATGGCTTTCCCAGAGCAAAGGGTTAGTTTTTAGAGCTGAAAAGGAACAACTGTGACAAGACAGGCCCTTTGCTCAGGGAAGACAGCCCAAGGTGCCTCCAAGGGCTGTTCCACAGCTCCTCTGGGCTGAGAGCCCTGGGGAATGGTCTCACCTGAGCTGTTTCCAGGATGGCATTCTCAAATTCCCTGTATGCCTCCCACAGGGCTGTGCCCTTGGTCACATGCAGCCCCACTGCAGTCAGAGCCCTCTCGAAGATGGACCGCACCTTCTCAATGCCTCCTTCCTGCCCGATGCCGCCGATGGAGTACTGGGCGTATTCCAGCCAGATTTCAGGGCCTGAACAAGGTGAGGGGAAACAGGCTTGATCTCCCCAAAAATAATTTAAAAAAAAGGCAACTCTGCTTCCCAAATGCCTCATGACAATTTGCTTTATTTTCTTTTCTTGTTTATCCAATATAGTAAAGTTAAAATATTGCATTTATGCTGTTGGTTCAGGAGCAGCACCATAGATTCCTTCTGAAAGGAGTGATTCCTGAGGGTTTACTGACCCTGCCTCTCACCTTTGCTACAGAAACCACATCAGGGGTGAACCACAACCCCTTACCAGCAATTTTTTTCCTGAGAACTTGTGCAAAGCTGGGACAACAAAATTGCCACATTCCTAAATAATTCAGACTGAAGCAGCTCCTTCTCTTTCCAGACTCCTGAACTTGTCTGAGCAGCATCTCCTTATGCAGCTGAGCCCCAAAGGTGAGGAGGAGGTGGGGAAATTCCCTTCAGGGAGCCCCAGGTGGGGCCTGCCCAACCCACAGAGGTTGGATGGCACATCTGGGCTCCAGAAGTCCTTTCAAACCCCAAGTGCAATCCAGAAGATCCAGAGGATACCTCCTCAGTTCACCTCCATTCCTTCTTCCTGAAGGATCACCAAACCCAGCTAATTTCACTGGTGTGACACTTTGGATGCAACTCCTCTGAGGGATTTGCCTCCATGTTCCCAAGCCTCCACTTCCTCAGGCTTCATTTTTCCAGTCCCACATCCCAACACTCAAGAGTTTGCAGTTACTCAGTGCTTTATCCCAAAAGTTTTAAGCTACAGCAGCTCCTGAAAAATGGAGAGACCAAACACCACATCCTTCCCTTGCATCCCTTCACACTAATATTTTTGATCCAATTTCTGCATTGTAACAGAAGCAGCAGCTTTCCTACAAAAAAAAAGGACCAAATCTGGCTGTAACACAACATTGAACACACATTTTACAGCACCTATTAAGGACTTACAGATGTAATCCTTGACAGCTCGTTCAAACAGCTCATAGACCTTCTCTCGCTCAGAGCTCTCTGAAGCCATTTTTATCTCATCCTTCAGCCAGTCCAGCCAGATTTCTGAAAGGAAAACATTTAGAACACATCACTCACGTTCACAAATAACAAGTTACATCCACTTGGTGAGTTTTTTTACGAGAGTTCTTAGGAATAGAGCTAAAGCCAGGGAGAGAACCAACGCAAAGAGAGGAATTTTAACTTCCATGACTACTCATAATTAGTTTAAAATAAAAAAATGGAGTGGAGGCTTTTTAAATTGGTACTAAAGAAGCACCTTTTTATTAAAAGGAGAAGTTGCCATTTCTCAGCACCTTGGACAGAGGATCAGGATGTACCTGGAACCACCCTGCCCTCCTACTTGTGTCAGTAAAAGGCTTTGGAGACTGAGTTTCCACAGAACAGAAGGAAACACGGAATCATGGAATGGGTTGGGTTGGAAGGACATTAAAGATCATTTAGTGCCACCCCCTGCCATGGGCAGGGACTTTTTCCACTAGCCCAGGTTGCTCCAACCTGGCCTTGGACACTTCCAGGGATGGAACAGCCACAGCTTCTCTGGGCACCCCATGCCAGGGTCTCCCTTTCCAAGACTAAAATCCCACCAGCAGAGCAGCCCTTACAACACCCACACTGTCTCTGTGTTATGAATAAAGAGCAAACCCCCATTTCCAGGGCTGCCCACACCTTCCCCCAGCACGGAATGGTTTGTGCTGCCTGTCTGTGAAACGTCACTTTTGGCAGGAGTTTGGGCTCTGGGGACCATTCCCTGCCTGAGGGTGCTCAAACCTGGCCCAAACGTGTTATTTCAGTGGTGACCCAGCATTTTGCAGAGGTGATTTTTCACCCGTGGGGCCGGGACAGGAGCAGGGGGGGCTCAGTACCTTCAGTGAGGGGGAAGAGCTCGCTCATCTTCTGCCGAGCTCTGCGGAGCTTCACCAGCTCTCCCTCCTGGCGCAGCAGCTTGATCAGGTCCAGGTGGCAGTTATAGTCAAAGGCATTGATGGAGAGCTTGAAACACAACAAAAACCTTTTTAAAAACCACTTCTAAATGAGGGACACGAAGAAATCAGAACAGAAATCGTAATCTCTTCACACGTTCACAAAAGCAAGAGAGTTGCACCAAACTTCACTTTTGTTTGTAAGATGCTTCCCAGTCACACAAAGACGTTTTTAAAAGACACTTTCAGGTTTAAAAGGGCTTTAAGTTAAGCCTAGTGCTCAGCTCACAGCTCTAAGCTCCAAGGGTCATGCTCCTAAATCCTAAGGCAGCAGAGCACGGCAGTTTCCAGCTGCAAAGCACACCCCAATAGAGTCATTTCCAAGAGCCAATTCATGGAACATCCTGAGTAGGGAGAGACCCACAGGCACCTCGCTCAGGTGGGCCCCAGCCGCGCCTCACGCCCCGCTCCCGCCACACCCGCCGGGCCCACCTGCTCCTCCAGCCGCTGGATCTCCGCCTCGTTCTCCTTCTCCTCATCCTCGCCGTCGCCAGAGGAGTCCGAGTCTCCGTCCTCGTCCGAGTCGTCCCCGCCGGACTCGGGGTCTCCCTGAGGGAGCCGCTTCTCCTCCTCGGCCGCCGCCTCAGCTCCCGCCGCCGCCATCTTATGCAGCTCCGCTCTCCGCCCGCCGCGCTCCACCGCCCGCCGCGGCTGCCCGCGCACCGCCTGCCCCGCCTCACTGCGCCGCCGCCGGCCGCCCCGCACGGGGAGAGCGGGGCTCCGCCGCCCGCACCGCCCCGCGCTCGGCCGCGCACCGGGGCCGCGCTGCGCTGAGCGGGCCGGCGGCGCGGCGCTCCGAACCGCGGCGCGCGGCGCAGGCAGCGCCCCGGACACCCCGCTGCGCGGCCCTCAGGGGGCCTCCGGGAGGGCCCGCGGCGTGCGCGGCGCGGCTCGGCCGCCATATTGAGTGTGGCGTGCGCGTCCCGCACGCGCGCCGCGTGTCGCGACAAAACCCCTGTCGCGATAGAAACGGCCCTTATTTACTGAGTGATCGTTGGAGCGGCACCACCAGCCCGCCCCCCCCGCGGGGCGCCTCCAGCGCTCGCCCCGTCTGCGCGGCGAACCTGCGGCCGCCCCACGGCCTGAGGCGAGGGGGGCGTGGGTATTTGGGGGCGTGGCCTCCTTGCCGAGGTTATAAAAGGGCGCGCGGCACCGCCCCGCCCCCAGACAAGATGGCGGCGCTGAGGGCGGCGGGGGCGGCGCTGCTGCGGCCCCGGGCAGGGCCCGCCCCGGCCCCGGCCCCGCTGGGCTACCACAAGAAGGTGAGGGGCGAGCCGGGCACGGAGGGGGGGTTGGCGGGAGCGATCCGGGGTGGCTGGCGGTGACACGGTGCCTTCGCAGGTGGTGGATCACTACGAGAACCCGCGCAACGTCGGCTCCCTCGACCGCAACGCCAAGAACGTGGGCACCGGCCTGGTGGGCGCCCCGGCCTGCGGAGACGTCATGAAGCTGCAGGTGACCTTGTGGGCCCGCTCAGCGCTGCCCGTGCCCCCTCAGGGCACAGCGCGGCCTGGCCTGGCCTGGCCCAGCTGGGCCGGCGGCTGAGGGGGCCCAAATGTGCCCGCAGGTGGAGGTGGACGAGAACGGCAGGATCGTGGACGCCCGGTTCAAAACGTTCGGGTGCGGCTCGGCCATCGCGTCCAGCTCGCTGGCCACCGAGTGGGTCAAAGGCAAAACGGTGAGGGAGCCCCTGGGGAGGCGCCGGAGCTTCAGCCCCGCCGGTCTGGGCTCTTGGGATCGCACACACAGGGCTGGCCAGGCAGTCCCAGCGCTGCTTTGTGCTCTACCTTTAGCAGGCAGCGACTGCCAGCCCTGAGTTTTGGGGCAGAGTTGCCTTTTTTAACACCAGAGAATCGTTGAAGTTGGAAAAGCCCTCTGTGAGCAGCCATTCCCCCAGGTCCATCACTAACCCGTGTCCCCGAGTGCCACGTGCACAGTTTCCTGGACACTTCCAGGGGTGCTGATTCCACCAGGGAGGTTCTTTGTGTCTTGTGCAACAAGCACAGCCAGGCTGGTGGCAGGTTCTGGGGGCAAGTTTAATTATGGAGAGGTTTGAGATCATTTAGATCTGTTTTTCTGCCAGCAGCAAATGCACTTGAGTGTTGAGACAGAGGATCAGCAGCGATAGTCAGTGACACTGGTGTGTGTTGGTTCATTCCCACTCAGTCAGATTCCTTAATTCCACCATCCTCACTGCCCTGGGCAGCAGAGATGTTCTTCCCTGGGCATTCTGGAGCTTTAAACCCTCTTAGCAAACCCCTTTCCTGCTGTGTTGTACCTGCCAGGACCCCTGACCACACCCCGCTGTGTTGCAGGTTGACGAAGCGCTGAAAATCAAGAACACAGACATTGCCAAGGAACTCTGCCTTCCCCCTGTCAAACTGCACTGCTCCAGTAAGTAAACCCCTGGCATTGCAGAGGGATGCTCTGGGAAAACCTCAAATGCCTCTGGATGTTCTTTTCCAAATAGTTTCTCCACGAGGTTGGCCTGAAGGGAAACTCAGCTTGTTCAGATTTCAGCGTTGATTTAAGAGTTTTCAGATCTCTTTAATATTTTGGAGTCTGTAGCTCAGCAGACTCATAATAAATGTTCAGATTCTGAATTATCTGAAATGATATAAATTTCTATGGATTCAGTATTGTATGGATTCAGTATTATGTGGATTCTGTTCAGATTCTGCTCCCAAGATCAAGCCTGTGCTGCCTGCAGCGGTGCTCACTGCTGCCTGCTCTTATTCTTACCCCATCTCTTGTCCTAAAATTCTTCTAATGATCCTTCAAATCCCCTTTTTTTCCTTTGCAGTGCTAGCTGAAGATGCCATCAAGGCTGCCTTGGCTGATTACAAACTGAAGCAGGATCCCAACAAAGAATCCGAGAAGAAAGCCAACAATGCCTGAACTGAGTGCGGAGCTTTCCCTCCTCCCTTCTCACTTTGCAGTGCAATTCCTGAGCTGTAGTAGGATCCTGTGCACTACTCAAGCTGTAAGATACGCACAAGTTACGCACAAGGTGTCCCTGTGGTGTCCAGCCACCCTGTAGTGCCCCCACGGCCGGGAAGGGGGGCCCTGGCCCCACTGGAATGCTGCGGGAAGACTCTGCCCCGGAGACAAAACCCCGCTGGCCGGTACTCGAAGGGCTGCACTTTTTCTTTTTTTCTGGGGAAGATGTCTAGTTTTGCCTAATATTTTATGGAATTTAGTGGGAAGCATTGCCTTGGTGTTGCGTGTGTGTGTGTGTGTGTGAGAGCTGTGCTGAGCCCACGTCCCCCGGCTCCTGCTGGGCTGGGATTGGTGTCGCAATCTGGGTGCACATTCCTGCTCTTGGAGCTCTGGCACCTTCCAGCAGGTGCCAAAGGGCAAGTGGTGGCCAGGAAGCACAGAGCTCGTGGCCTCTGCTCCCACCCTGTCACCACTTAGATTTCTTGAAGCTCCTGTTAGAGAACAACTGGAATTTTGGGGTGTTTTCTTTAAGAATTCTGTCTTTGCACTGGCCAAGTGCTCTGTTACAGCTGTAAATCCTGGGCTAAGGGAAGGTGTTCCTATCCAAGGCAGGAGATTGCAACTGGATAAGCTTTAAGATCTTTCCCAACCCCAGCCATTCCAGATTGTATGAAACACTCCCTCAGACTGGAATCTGGTGGGGAATAACAGAGCTGGGACATGGAGCTGAAGGGGAGCTGCCAGGGTTCCTCTTTTCCAGGGGAGTATCTCCAAAACAAGCAGAAAACACACTGGAAAACTTCACGTCTTTAGCTTCTAACCCACTCAAGGCACTTCACTTCCCCTTTTCCCTACTGAGGGTGTTGTTAAACATTTAAAGCCACATTTGAAAAACAATTGGCTCATTCTGATACATCTGGGCACAATATTTGTAATTTTTAACACAGACACCACGTGTTGCTGCTCTGGTTTGTCCCTCACAAGATCCCTCTTGTGGTACCTCGGCTCCTGCCAGCAGTGAGTGCCTCACTCCCAAGGAACAATCCTCCTGTTTCCCAGTTAAAAATAAATCAGGGAAACTTCAGACACTCACATCTGCTTTGAGGCAGAATCAGCTCTATGTTGATTCCAAAGGGAAGGTTGTTGTGAGGCAGCGGACACATACTGACTTCTCCAGTGGTTGGGACAAAACAGGGATCTGGGGTACAAGGATATAGGGAAGCAAGGAGTGGGGATGTGCTGCTTCTGAGGCAGAACAGTCTCTCACCTTCCAGGCTTACCTGCTGTAACAGCTGCATCCCAGTGCTGTGGGCCACAGTCCTCCTTTGGCTCCCACAGCTCCTCCTTGGCCCCACAGGCCCCCCCTCATCCCCCCCAGCCCCACCTTGGCCCCCCCGCCCCCAGCTGTGGGTGCAAGATAAAGGTTTCCTGGAAGCAGCATGTGATGTGCAGATGTGGGCAGCGATACGCACCCTCCCTGGGGAGCCACTGCTGGGCTCTGGAGGGGCTGGAGCCCTGTCTAGCCTAGGGAGGGCCCTGAGGGAGCAAAGGCAGGCTGGGAATGTCCCCTGTCCCCCCCACAGCTGCAGAGACACATGGGACAGATGTGCAGAGGAAACCTTTATTTCTAGCCAAAGGGGTTAAGGAAATGAGGCACAAGTCCAGCTGGGCTCTGGGCTGCCCTTGGGACACGCTTTGGGCTGAAAAAAATGCAAGGATGGGTCCTTGTCCCTAAATCCTCATCCCTCCTCCCCTCGGGTGGCCAAGGGCAAGCCCATCTATGTGGCCTCAGTGCCACAGACATGGGCAAAGCCACCCATGGTGCCCATGGTCATGGGAGCCCCTGCCCTGCTTCCCAGGGAGGGGACAGCTCCGGGCCCTGGTCCCATCCCTCTTCCCAGAGGGACACAGCTCCCAGCCAGGAGTCCAGCCCAGGGTGCTGCTGGTCAGTAAAAGAAGGTTTGGGAGGCAGCTGTTGGCACAGGGCGGGCAGAGCCAGTGCTGGGTTGGGAGAAGCCCCTGGGGGGCAGCAGGAGTGGGGGCTGTTGGCATTCCAGCATCAGGGGAAACCACCAGCTGCCACAACACCCCACGGCTTTGCCACAGTGTCCCACTGGCATGAGGCTTGGGGGGCTCGGGGCAGGGGGGAGCGGGGTCTTCATCGGGGCTTCCTTGAGCCACCACGTACGTGTGGAGCAGCGATGCACCGTGTCCATTGTGTGTCCCGGGCTGGTGGCACCTCAGGCTTGCCCAGGACTGTGTCCCTGCCTTACATTCCAGAGGGGACCGGGGAGCCATCCTGGGGCACATCAGAGCTCTCCTTGCCCCCTGCTCCCTGCGCTCCCACCGCTTCCTCCGCACCTGCATTTTGGGGAGTGGGCTTGGGTTGCTCATCCAACTTCTTGCTTCCTTCCTCTTCCTCCTCCTGCTCCCGGGGGGGATCCTGCTCGGCACGGGCCCCGTTGGCCAGGGGTGCCTTGGGGGGGGATTTGAGGCTCTGTGCAGCTGCCAGGATGTCCTCCTGGAGCTGCCGGCCGCCCTCCAGCGGCTCCTCCTCGGGGGCCTTGTCGGGCACCTCGCTGAAGGCCCGCGGGCCCCCCGCCTTGTCCCGCTCATCCACGTATTTCTGCTTGGGGAAGGACGAGGGGTAGTAGGCGGACGCCTTGTGCTTCTGGCGCACGATGACGGCGGCGCAGATGATGAAGAGCAGCACGAAGGACAGCGAGCCCACCACCACCACCAGCAGCAGGTACTCCTTGAAGAAGTCCACCAGCCCATCCAGTATGCCCGGGGCTGAGCTGTTGGTCACGGTGGTCCCCGCCACGTCCCCCGCCGTGGGGCCGAGCCGAGGGGTGACAGGGGGGGCGGGTGGTGTGGCCGATGCCTCATCCCCATCCCCACTGCCCCCCGTGTCTGGCAGCACCAGGGGGTGCCGGGGGGCTGCCGAGCGTGCCGGGGCTGCCACCAGCAGCGCCAGCAGCAGCAGCCACAGCGCAGACCCCATTCCTGGGATGGTGCAGGGGGACCTGCAGGATGCAGTAGGGAGGGTGGAATGTTAACACCCCGACAGAGCAGAGCCAGCCCTCCCTCCCAGGCCAGCCCCCACCCCAAGCCCCCCATCTATGGGGGACTCCAGCACTCCCTGTTGCACCCACCTGAATTTCCTTGTGGAAATGGAAAGGCAGCTCCGGTTTTGTCGCCCTGACGGAGCGAGGGGCTCCCTTTGTTTTCCGAGGGTGCAGAGCAAGCCCAGCTGGAAGGAGCAGAGTGGGATTGCTCAAGGCTGGGGGGCCAGGGCTGCTGCCAGCGACCGGCTCCAGACAACGGTCATTTGGCTGATTAGAAAATGCCTGAAAAATGGAGGTTTGCAGTGGAAACTTTGACACGGGCAATGCTGCAATGGGGCCAGGCCCGACACGAGCGGCATTTCCCAACCGCCCGGCCCGGGCCATTACACACCATTCCCAGCTAAAAATAGGATGGGGCAGGATTGCACCCCGGAGCCACCACGGTGGCCCAGCAGAGCCAGGATGGACCCCCCAGAGCCTGTGCCATGGGGCAGCCCCAGAGCCAGGGTGCAGTGAATGGGTTCCCAAGTGTCCCCAGGGAAGGGGGAAAGCCAGCTCCGTCCCTGTGCCGGGCTTCTCTCCCACTTAGGGCTGGCTCTGCCCCACGATGTGCTGTAGGACACGGGATACACGTTTCTCATCCCAAAGCAAGGCCCCCCCAGGGGGTTTGGGAGAGGGATGTGACCGTCCCCACCACGTCGCGACACATTCCCGAGGGACATCAGCGCATGCCACGCCACGTAACACCACGGAGCCATTCCCAGGGCTCTCCCCTCCACACGGCTCCAGGGGAAAGTCAACAACCAGCCCCTCGGCTCCATCAGCAGGGACACCCCCAGACAACTCCCTCCCAATGTCAGGCCCCCCAAATCCCAGCCCACCTCCCCTTTCCCCCCAGACAAACCCAGCCCGGCCGTGCTGCAGGCCAGGAGGGGCTCCCGCAGCAGGACTTGGCTTCCAGGCTCCTTCCTGGCCACACAATCTGGTTTCCATTAAACCAGAGCAAACAAACGGTGGCGGAGGCAGGAGCTGCCCCCAGACCCCCGACCTGCCCCCTCACCCCAGGTCAGCGCTGGGCTCAGACCAGCAACAGCACCACGAGAATTGAGGGGATTTGGGGGGCTGCAACGAGCCCCTTCATCCTCCCCCTTCACTGGAGAGGGGCCCCTCGGCAGGGAGGGGGGTCCTGGGATGGGGACAGCATCAATTCCCCGTCAGCAAACGGAGCTGAGGAGCAGCCATGGCCACAGAGGGGCCAAGCAAAGCCCAAAGCAGTGCCAAGAGCAGGGCCTGGCACCGTGGCCACTGCTGACCCTGATCCCCATCCCAACCCCATCCCAACCCCATCCCAGCACATCCTCACCCACCCAGACCCACAGAGCGTCCCTGTCTCCAGCTTGGCCGGGCTCAGGCAAATCCCACTCCACTTCCCTCTGCTCCCAAAGCACTCCAGAAATTCACGGGTTTGGTGTTGCCCAGACCCAGCACCGTCTGACTCCCCCCTGGCATTACAGCCATACGGGCAACTCCATCCCATGTCCCGCCATGGGGACCGTGCCCAGCCGTCACACCACCACCCCCAGCCATGGGGCACCCTGTGCCCCCTGGAGCCACCCCAAAATTGGGGAGAAGCCTGGCATGGCCACGGGATCCTCACCTTGCCCGTGTCAGCAGGAGGGAGCTGGGGACACGGGGTTTGTTCCACACACCTCGAGCCCCTTTCTTCTGCTGCTGCTGCTGCTGCTGCTGGGACGGAGCCTCCTCCTTCTCCTTCTCCCTCTCCCTCTTCTCCTCCTCCTTCTCCTCCTCCTCCTCCTGCGTCGCAGCCCAGGACCAGCTTGTTCTCATTAGGGCCGGGTTGGGGAGGGGGTGTGGGAGGCCGGGGAAGGGCAGGCAGCCCCCAGCCCCCTCCCAGACGAAATCCAGCTGGGGCTGGGGGTGTTTCCTGCTTTCTTCCCCTGTCAGCAAAAGGCAGGAGCCCTGGTGCTCACCATCACCACTGGAAGGGGCCACTTTTTGGGGTGCAAGTGGGGAAGGGGATCACACAGCGGGGTGCTGCAAGGGTGTTTTTATCTGGGAGGGTGCGGGTAAAGCCCCAGACAAAGTCCAGGAGGGCCAGTGAGGGATGTGGTCTCAGTGCCCTGGCATTAATGGGGGCTGGCACGGGGCAAACAGCGCTTGGGACCCACTGTTTCCTAAACCTCCCAGCCTGGAAATGCTCTGGCACAGGCACCTCTGCCTTGGGGTGCAGGCAGGGACAGGCAGGGGTCCCCACGGTTCACCAGACCGAACTTGCAGTTCCTCAGCTCCCCAGCACGTGGTTCCCAGTTTGGGGGTCTGGGGGCATGGCCTGGCCCCCCCACCCCCCAGCTCTGCCTCCCCCCGCCCCGGTCCCTGCGCTGAGGTTGCTCAACGCTGCGTGACCTCATCCTGTTGCTATTTTCCTCTGCTCCTCCCTGGGGACTTGCCAGACCCCCCAAAAAGCCCCCTCCAGCGCCGGGGGACCGCGACCCCCTCGGGGCCGGGCCGGGGGAGCCTGTCCCCGTGTCCCGAGGGGGCTGGCGCCGGTCGGGGTCGTGCCGCCGGCGCGGCTCCCGAAATAACGGGGCTGGCTGTCTGTCCGTCCCTCCGTCTGGCTGCAGCCGCGGCCCCGAGCAGCTGCTGGGCCGGCTTTTCCCGGCCTTAAGTGCTCAGTGATGAAATCTTAGAGGGGAAGGGGGAAAGGCGAGGGGAGGCCGGGGGGGCTGAGGGTGGCTGCCGGCCAGCAGGAGTTCCAGCAGCATCCGGGCTCGCTGCTGCAGCCCAGATGGGAACGGGGCTGATTCCCCATCCCGTGCACCCAGCGAAGCCGCCCTTGGGCTGAGTCTCCTTGTCCAGGATCCCCATCCCAGTCTGTCCACATCCCTCCATGTCCAGGGGCTGCATCCCACATCACCCAGGGTTCCCATCCCATCCTTGCCAGGATCCCCATCCTTCTTTGCCCGGGGCTCCAATCTCTCCTCCTCCAGGATCCCCATCCTTCTTTGCCCGGGGCTCCAATCTCTCCTCATCCAGGGTCCCCATCCCATCCTCCCCCGGGGTTTCCATTCTTCATTACATCGAGTCCCCATCCATCCTTGCCCGGAGTCCCCCTCCCAGCCGGGATGTCGCCGGGGCCGGGCAGTGCCGGTGCCAGCGCCCAGGGGCCATTAGGATGCCGTTTTTGCCTGCGGCGGGCGCGGGCAGTGCCCGTCGGGGCTGGGCAGGGCCGGGACCGCCCGGCCCGCCGTGTAATTTGGGGCCGCTGGAACGCGGGGCCGCGCAGGGCTGGGCTCGGCGGCACCGCCCGCCCGGGGAACCGGCAATTTGAGGGATTTCGGCCCCGCTCTGCTTCTAATTTACCTCCCGGGGCTGCGCTTTGCTGTGCCAGCGAAATACCCCGAGGGGACCCGTCCTGCGGAGCTGCACGTGGTGTGAGGAGCGCTGTGCCACCCAGTGCCCTGCGCCATCCACCGCTGTGTGTCAGCCACCACCCTGTGCCACCCGGTGTCCCGTGTCACCCACCACTGTGTCAGCCACCACCCTGTGCCACCTGGTGTCCTGTGCCACCCACCACCTTGTGTCACCCACAGCCTGTGCCACCCAGTGCCCTTTGCCACCCTCCACCCGGTGCCACCCTCCACCCTGTGTCACCCACAGCCCGGTGCCACCCACCACAGCCCGGTGCCATCCTCCACCCTGTGTCACCCACAACCCGGTGCCACCCACCACAGCCCGGTGCCACCCTCCACCCTGTGTCACCCACAACCCGGTGCCACCCACCACAGCCCGGTGCCACCCTCCACCCTGTGTCACCCCCAGCCCGGTGCCACCCCCTGGACTCTGCCCTCTCTCTGCCCGGGGATCCCTGAGGATCCTGCTGTGACCCCACACCGGCTTCCCGTGGATTCCTGTACCGTGAGCTGGGCGGTGGCAGCGCCACAGGACCTGCTGACGATGCCAAATAGGGCAATTCCCGGCTCCAGCGGTGGAGGAAAGTTTATCCTCGCTGGGCTCCTGCTCCAGAGTGGCTGGCACAGGGCTGGGAGAGCAGGAGCAACCCCTCCACCCTGCCCCCAGCCACCTCCTCAGGGCACACCGGCCTGTCCTCACCTGGAGCAGGGGCAGAGGCTGGAGGAGCCGCTGTGAGATGGAGATGGATGATGGGAACATCCCTGTGCCTCTTGTGGGTGTTTTGGCTGGCGTGGGGACACAGTGGGACAGAGCAGGGTGGCATCACCACGGCCAGGGTGTCCCAGCTGGGGACCAGCCCCGGCCACCGGCTCAGGGTCCCTCACCCGGCTGAGTTACCCGTAAACATTTACATTCCCGGCGGGAGCGGGGCCGTGCAGCTGCCAGGAGCCACATGGAAAATATCCCAGGAACAGTGGGAATGTAAACAGGCCGTGGGGCCGGGCCACAGGTGGGACACTGCCCTGGGAGCCCCCAGAGGGGCCTTCGAGGAGCCTGCGAGCTCAGGGATGTGGGGATGGGGCACTGGGATGGGGATGTGGGGATGGGGACACTGGGATGGGGATGTGGGGAGGGGGACACTGGGATGGGGACACTGGGATGG
>JAWWEE010000034.1:10161188-10177062 GCA_035221455.1 Xenops minutus | reverse complement strand
CAGGTGAGCCCCCCAGCTCTCCCAGCCTGGCTCCAGAGCAGAGGGGCTCCAGCCCTTGGAGCATCTCCGTGGCCTCCTCTGGATTCCATGCTGGAGGTGATCTCCATCTCACCCACCAGTACAAGCCCACCACAAGCAAAGGCTGAGGCACTGTTTCATTGAAGAGTTTTATCCTTGAATTCCTTCCCTGTGTACCCACAGTTTTCCCTGGGAAAACCAACTCTACAACCCAGTTACCCACTGCCCAAAACAGGCAGGGAAGCTTCCAGTTCTTCCCTGGTTGTGTCCAGTTAATGCTGCTCACCCTGACTCTCCTCACCTACAGAGCACTGTGAGAAATTACAGTTTTAAAAAACAATGTGGCTCGTTCCAGCAGAGGCCAATGCTCCACACCAACCAACCTGTGGGAGCTGGACTTTCTGGTGCTCAGTGTCTCTTGGCAGAGCATGGGAATGGCGAGTTCCTGGCAAAGCCCCTGCACATGTGCGTGCAAGAAAACAGGAAGTTCAGACAAAGCATTTCCACAGCCAACAAAGGCAGCTCGGCTGCCCCGGCCCCGGCTCCACAGCGGGCTCTGCGGGAGCCGCGGGGATGGAGGGGGGAGGCAGCCCCCTGGGTGTCCCGTATCTCCGTCCAGGGGGTGCCAGAGGGACGCTAAGGGGAGGGCACCTGGGGCTCGGGACATGCTGAGGCTGCGGGTGTGCAGGGGTGAACCGATTCCCCTGCATTATTCCCGCACACACGGGTTAATTCTCCTCCACTATTCCCGCACACACGGGTTAATTCCCCTGCACTATTCCCGCACACACGGGTTATTTCTCCTCCACTATTCCCGCACACACAGGTTAATTCCCCTGCACTATTCCCGCACACACGGGTTAATTCTCCTCCACTATTCCTGCACACACAGGTTATTTCTCCTGCACTATTCCCGCACACACGGGTTAGTTCCGGCGCGCAATTCCCGTGCAGCCTGCTTAACTCCCGCGCGTACGGCGGTGGGGGGTTAACTCCCCCGAACCGGTTCAATTCCCGAGCACAGTTCCAGCGTACACTGGGCGATTCCCGAGCGAACTGGGGAGGGGAGGGCTAATTTCCCCGCACGGGGTAACCCGCAGCGCGCAGTTCCCGCGCTCGCGGGTTAATTCCCGCGCTGCCCGGGCCGGTTCCCGCGCTCACGGGTTAATTCCCGCGCACTTGCCGCGCCGCGCGCCCGCCCCCGGCCAATCAGCGCGGCGGCCGCGAGCGCTGCCATGCCCATATAAGGTAAAAAGCCGCGGCCGCCGCAGTGGCGCTGCGGAGGGTGCGCGCGCGGAGGGGGCGGGGCTTGGGCCAGGGGGCGGGGCCTCCCCAGTGCCCGCGGGAGGGGCCCCCCCACCCAGCACATGGTGCGGAGTGAAGGGGGTTTGGGGGGCTCGTCCCGCCCCAAAAACACCCCCACCCACCCTGCCCGGTCCGCCGGCAGCAGAAAAACCCCCTGCCGGAACCAAACCTGCAAGAGCGCTGGGAAATGGCGGGGGAAAAAAAAAGCATTAAAATGAGTGAAATCGCCCCTTTTCTGCGCTCGCCCCGCACTCAGGGTCAGCCGCAGCCCAAGGAATCCCGCACCGCGCCGGGGCGGGGGGGACACGACGCGTTTTCCCTGCAGGAATGCAGCAAGTGTATTTTTAAGGGTCAATTTGAAAATCAAACCCATGGTTTAGAATTCTCCCCCCCCCTCCCCGTTTTGGTTTTTTTTGGTTCCTTTGAATATAACAGGGGGTTTGCTGTGGGGAATTCAATAAACAGCCCTGCTAAGCAGGCTCAAAGAGAAACCCAAATTGTTATTTAGGGTGTTGAAGGAACTGAAGGAACAATTTCATCAGCCCGGGCTATAAAAATAAACGTGGAACACAGGAACTGGTTGGAGCTGCATTGCAAAAGAACGTGTCAGGCTGGGGGTGAGGGACACAGCCCCTCCAGCTTTGCAGGAACCTCCTCAGAGGAGGATATGAAAGGGTTCTGCGAGGCAGGAATGGAGCTGAGGGCACCAAGGCAATGAGAAACACAGGGGAGGGTGGGAGGAATAACTGAGTAAGTGCAAAAATAACCCCAAAGATAAGATGGTGCTTAAAAATGCACAGGGCCAGGTCACTCAGAATTAGCAGGAATTTCTGCCAGGGACTGAGAAAACACAGAATCATGGGATGATTAAGGTTGAGAAAGATCTCTGAGACCATCAAGTCCAGCTGTTCCCCCAGCACTGCCAAGGCCATCGTGTCCCCAAGTGCCACATCACACGTTCTTTGAACAGTTCCAGGGATGGTGATTTCACTGGTTCCAATGCTTGCCAACCCTCTCCATGAAGAAATGCTCCATAATATCCAATCTACACCTCCCTTGGCACAGCCTGAGGCTGTTCCCTCTGTCCTGTCCCTATTCCTGGGAGCAGAGCCTGGCTCCCCACTTCTGTCAGGGAGTTGCAGAGCCAGAAGGTCCCCCCTGAGCCTCCTTTTCTCCAGGCTGAGCCCCCCCAGCTCCCTCATCACACTTGGGCTCCAAACAGTGGGATAGAGGAGAAGAAAGGAGGGCTGCACATCCCCTGCTGATGGTGTGTGTGCTGTGATGCAACACGAGTGCAGCTGGTGCTGTGCTGAGCAAGGAATTCCTGCTCCAGGTCTGACCCACCACCCATGGTCTGGGCAGCAGGAGGACTCGTGGCCCCAGGATGGGCCCAAAGGGCTGTTCAGGAGCAGCAAATGGAGCTATTTTGGGAGGTTGGGGTTTGGCTTTGCTTTGCAGGACTGAGAACCCGCTCTGCCCTCGCCGTGTGGGATGCTGTGCTCAATCCTGGTCACTAGTTCTATATTTAACAGGGCAGCTCTGGAAGTGGAGCTGGGAAACAGGCACAGGGCTGATGACAGACTGAGGTCAACTTAACTATACCCTTAAGAGAGAAGCTTGAGGGTCACAAAGAAAGTCATGTTGCAAAAAAAAAGACTTTGATCACAAGAATTTGCTGGTTAAGCATCGGAAAGGGATGAGAAGAATCTCCAGCACGGGTGGAAGATGGATGTGATTTTTCCATGGAGTTTCAGGGGCAACAGGAATTTATTTCAGTCAGCCCCAGCTCCTGCCCATTTATTTGTAACACAGAACTGCAAGGGGCTTCAGGAAGGTTCCAGCTTTTCAGCCTCCAAACCTTTGATCCAGCCAATCTCAGGGCTGACGGACAGGAACCCACTTCCTTTGGGTGTTTGGCAAAGCACAGCCCTGGGGCTCTGGAATTGCTAGGAACAGCCTATGGAATTGCTGTTCTTGGAACCAGCTCATTCCTTTGCATCCCTCCAATGAAGGGCTGCAAGGAGCAGTTGGGCTCAAGTGGTTCCTGAGTTAATTCTGGAAGGAGCAGCTGGGCTCAGGTGGTTCCTGAAAAAATTTTGGAAGGAGCAGTTGGGCTCAAGTGGTTCCTGAAATAATTCTGGAAGGAGCAGTTGGGCTCAAGTGGTTCCTGAGTTAATTCTGGAAGCAGCAGTTGGGCTCAGGTGGTTCCTGACTGAAGTGACACTTGCAGACACTCTTTTTTCCAAAAGCTGAATCCCTGACAGGGCAAAAACCTGACGTGATCACAAAGAGCCTTCTAAAACACGACTCTGCATCGAAGCTTCTGCCAGAACTGGCTCAGCTTAGTCAAGCAAACAGCTCATTTGCCTTGTTTAACGCAGAGGAAACATCAGGCTGATTCCAGCCATTAAACCCATTCCTACATGGCAGTGTTGTCACCGCAGCAGACGCTTCCCAACCTCAGCCTTCCTCCCAGCCAGGGACAGCAAAGCCAGGAGGCAATCCCAGCAGCTGCAGAGGCACTTACCTTGTGCAGGGGCAGCACGAGGAAGGCGCCCCCGCCGCTGGCATCGACGATGATGGCCACGAAGCGCGGGTTGACGGCGCAGAAGGAGCTGTCCCAGGTGACGCGCGACACGCGGATGTCGTCGTAGCACTGGTCGTTCTTCACGGCCTGCCCGAACACGTGCCGGAATTTGCTCTGTCGTACCACTCGCCTCATGGTGTCTGCAGGGCATGGGAAAGGAGGGTCAGTCACGGGGCAGCCCCTCCTGCTTGCCCAGGGGGTGCCAAGGACCACCAAGGGGATGTGCCCATGAGGTGCGGCGCTCGGCTTGGCAGCAACGCGGCTTCACTCATATGGGTTGTGGAATTGGGGAATGGTTTGGGTGGGATGGGATGGAGTTACAGAAGTCCAGAATGGTTAGGGCTGGAAGGAGATCATCCAGTCCAACCCCTCTGGCCAGGCAGGGTGACACAGGAATGTGTCCAGGTGGGTTTGGGATGTCTCCAGAGAGGAGATTCCACACCCTCCCTGGGCAGTTCAGGGCTCTGCCACCTCCACGGAAAGAAATTTCCTCATGTTGAGGTGGAATTCCTTGTGGTTTAGTTTGTGGCCATCGCTCCTCCTCCTGTTTTTGGGCATCACTGGAAAGAGTCTGGAACCATCCTGACACCAAAGACCTTAAACTTCACCCTGCCAAGGGCAGGGACACCTTCCACTAGCCCAGGTCGCTCCAAGCCCTGTCCAACCTTGGGCACTTCCAGGGATCCTCCACTTTGCCTCAGACCTGCCAAATCCTCAGCCAGTTTTGCCTTTTCCTTCTTTTATTAACTACAAGTTGAGGTTATTCTGTACCAAACTGCATTTTCAAGGGGGTTTTACAGATTTGCCAGTTAAGCATCAATTTTCCCATTGTAAATGTATTCTCTGACTGCAGGAAAGGAAGTTCCTAATCCTAAAAGCAGTTTTTAGACAAGTCTCCACATATTTTCAGGGATAAATCTAGTCTTGGATTGAACTTGTTTACTTTCAAGTCAGACAGGGGCCAGAAGATGTAAATAAAAATGCAAGCTCCCAAAATCCGGTGTTCCTGTGAAGTGGTTCCACATGTCCCCCAGCTCCCAGTTCTTTCTTCTAACTCCAAAATCCCCCTAAAAAAACTGTAAAATGCATTTCCTAGGCAGAGAGGAGTAATGGAAACAAGTTAATGACTCCAATTAACTCGGTGTGTCTGGAGCATTTCTTGAGAAGAGTTATTTTCAAGAATGCTGGAGTTAAAATAGAGGGAAAGGGATTGGTGTGGAAAATTCCAGCACCTGAGACGTGGAAGAAGACTCAGGCACACCATCCTTGGATCTCACTACAAACCTATGGAGCCCTCACATCTGGGAAGGGCTTTTCCCATCATGCAAGATATTCCCCCTCAATCCACACTCGCAGAGGAGGAGCCTCCATACAGCATCTTGCTTGGACATATGGCAAAAGTATTTCTGTCCCAATCTCTGGGGAAAGCAAAAAAAAAAAAATTGGAAAAAATAAAAATAAGCAGAGTCCACCTCCTATCTCGCCTCCCAGAAAGTCCCCAGGCACATGGAGAGGCTGGGAAAAACTGCTCAGCTCATGGAGCTCCTTGCTGCAGCCCCAGGAGTGATGCTCTGGAGCCAGACACTGGGAATGTGGCTCCATCCCGACTCCCTGTGCACAGCCTGTCTGCTGCAGGAGTGATGAAAGCTTGTAGGGCTGTCTCTGACTGCAAAGGCTTTGCAGGAACCTTGATGGCTGTTTTGTAGTCTGGGAGGTTAAATCAAAAATTAACAGCGACAAAAAGCGGAATAACTGGAGGGAAACGCTCATCAGAGCCGGGAAATGCACAGCCCATAATATGTTTGAAGAGGAGAAGAATGTTCCAATTAAGGGAACAGACAGCTCTGGAGTGAGACACTCCAGCTCTGCAGAGATAAGGGAGAATAAGCAGGGGGTTTGTTCTCCACCAGATCACAGCTGGGGTCTGGCAGTGGCCACCTCCAATCATGGATTGTGCCATGATTCCAGTGCCACCAGAGCCACCAGTGTGCCCAGCCCACACTGAGGGTCCCAGCAGGAACCCACCTGAGGAAAACCAGCTTTCACAGCACCTTCTGGGGAGGAAGGGACCCCCAAGGATCATCGAGCCCAACCCTAAAGTGAATGGCCCATGTGGGGATGGAGCAGGGGTTGAACCCATGATCTTGGTGTTAGGGGCACCAGGCTCCAACCAACAGAGCTTCCCTGAGCACAGGTAATAAATACACCGATTTTGGGGTCATTTTTGTGATGGGGACACCTGTCCCCAGGTGTGGGGTGGAGGACACCAACCCCCTTCACGTGGGCCACACAGCTGGCAATGGCTTTGAGCCACCAGTGACCTGAGTCCCAGGGGCTCCAGGGTCTTTCCCAGGGCTGGGTACTCCATGGTTCTCATGGTACCTTTTCCATACTGATGTCCTGAGATTTTGAGGATGGTTAAGAATGTCTAAGAAAAAACAGCTGCTGTTTTAAAAGCAGAATTTTGTGAATAACTGGGCTGTTTAAGATGTCCATGTGAAAAAGCTGTATGGAAATGATAAGGGATTTCTATCATATTCTAGATAAACTTGGGCTTCCTCTGGGCTTCCCATCAGTTAATGGAATTGCATAATTCTGCAATAATTCTGCACCCCTTCTGCCAACTGATTCCCTTAGAGCACAAATACAGGGCCTGTCCCACACTGGACACACCCCAGGACACTGGAGTGCAATGGGAAGTCACACACCAGGAGCTGCTCTCCATAAAATCATGGAATGAGTTGGGTTGGAGGGACCCTAAAGCCCATCTTGTTCCATCCCTTGCCAGGGACACTTTCCACTAGCCCAGGTTGCTCCAACCTGGCCTGGAACACTTCCAGACAATCCCAGCCTCACCAAATCACGCCCAAAGAAAAGGTGAATCTCAACTCAGAGATGCCCAAAAGACACGAAACACACTGAACTCCCCAAGTTCACTAAGATACCTCATAAAGAAATGCAGCTCCACGCCCAGTTACTAATTTGTGTCGACTCATTCCGAGACCTGTCAGACACTTCCATCCCCAGGGCTCCTCCCAGAGCCAGGAGGGCTCAACACTCACAGCTCTTGCCCTGCCAGGTCCTGCAGGGAACACCATCCAAGAGCAGCATCACCTCCATCCATCACCCCCTTCCTCCCTCCCTCCCTCTCACCACTCCAGGTGACACCAGGCCACCCCAAAGACACTGGGATGTTCTCCAAAGCCCAACATGCCACAACAGCACCGGAGCTCTCGCCCAGCTCAGCCCTGTCCCACCTTGCAGCAAATCCTACTCATCATCCGCCTGCACGACTCATCCAGGAGCAGGGAAGAGTCCCCTGCCTGGTGCACATGGATTTTCATGGCAGGGAAGAGTCCCCTGCCTGGTGCACATGGATTTTCATGGCAGGGAAGACTCCCTTGCCTGGTGCACAAGGATTTTCATGGCAATGTTCCCACCCTGCTGTGCATCAAGATTAAAATCAGATTGTTGAGAAGGTAAAGCCGTGGTTTAAACTTGCCCTGCTGAGCCAACACGCAGCAAATTGCCTGGTGCCACCATCCCACAGACCCAGGGGTTTGGGAATTTGTCTGCTTTAGTGCTAGGAATTCAGATAGGACAGTTATGATTGTAGCTTTTCTTCTCTTGATCAATACCAGAACACCACGAAACAACAGTTATTTCAAATATCAGATACTGGGGGATCTGCTGCCCTTTCCACCTTCATGGAAGAGAAATTCCCTTTGTCCCAGGGTGAAATCCTGCTGCTTTATTTCCCTCCCTTTTGCCGTGTGATGGGAAGGGTAATCATTTGGGTTTCTATAAATGACTTTTAAGAAACGCAGAGAGTTCAGATGCATCCAAAAATACCCCGACATGTTCCAAAGGGATCTGTTGGAACACACCTTCGCTGCCCTCTTCCCCACCTACAGCTCGTCATCCTTAGCAGGAACTCTGCTGCACACATGGTGAGCAGCCTCCAAGTCCTCATTTCCATAGCAAAGGGAGTGATTCTTGGCGTTGGATCACAGCCATTTTGATCTGGCTGCTCTCCAAGGAGAAGGAGGGGGGGATGTGCAGGCTGTGGTTATAAAGAGCAGCCACTGCGGAGCTCTGAGAGCACCAGAGAGAGCAGGTGAAAAACAAAACAGGGGCAGTTGGAGCCGAGCCCCCAAAAGGAGCCGTCTCCCCACCACAGACTCTTGTTAAACACGAAGAACATTTAGTCTCCCGAGCTGTTTTTCAACACCACAGTGAGAAGGATCCCCCCTCCTCCTTTTCCTCCTCCTCCGGCTGCAAGAAAATCCACAGCTCAGTTTGGTTGCCACAGGTTCTCTCAGCAGAGCCACGTGCAGCATCCACGCAGGAAGGAGCTCCAGAATGGCCAGTTCATGAAAAGGGTTGGCTTAGAAGGGACCTTAAAGCCCATCCATGGGCAAGGACACCTTCCACCAGCCCAGGGTGCTCCAAGCCCCATCCAACCTGGCCTGGGACACTCCCAGGGATGGGGCAGCCACAGCTTCTCTGGGCACCCTGTGCCAGGGCCTGCCCACCCTACAGGGAACAATTCCTTCCCAATATCCCACCTATCTCTGCCCTCTGGCAGTGGGATCCATTCCCTGTGTCCTGTCCCTCCATACCTTTGTCCCAAGTCCCTCTCCAGCTCTCCTGGAGCCCCTTTAGAAACCCTCCAAACCCACCACTTCCATTTAAAGACTAGAGCATCTCCTGGGATCATTTTCACCCATTTCCCCTCATTCCACTGAGTTTTCCTGCCTTTGCCTCTGTGTGCAGCAGCTGATCCCCAGCTCAGCTTCCCACCTGGCTCCCCCCATCCCCATGTCCTGCTCTGCCCAGCCAAGGCTCCAGAGCTCTGTGCTCTCCCACCAGTGCTGGGAGCTGCTGCACCTTGAGAGAGAAAGCTGGTTCAGAGTGAAATTCCAAATGCTCCCTGATACTCAACCCAAACTCTGCCACCAGCAGCACGGTGTGAGAACTGATCACCAGAGGGAGCTTCTGTCTCTCTTTGGGGCTGGTTTGGGGTTGCACATCCCCAGAAGGGAGTTTCAATTAACACCGACCTTTAATGCTCTGACTCGTTTGTGATTCCACAGCTGGGGAAACGGGCTACAAATTCAATTTTGCAATAGACCTTGTTCTTTGTGCTTCTCCCCTGATGAGATTCAGAGCGTTTGCAGGACCTACATGGCACATCCAGCTCACAGTTCCCTGCAATCTCCAGTGCCCTGTTCAACCCCTGGAGACACAATGCTGTCAGGTTTGTCAGATATTCATGTTTCCATTCTCCAGCTGCACTTCTTAGTAATTTAAAACAAACCAAATCTTTACTTTGCGGAGGAACTAAAATGCAGTAAGAAAAGGATCTGTCTGGAGTACATCTGCTCCTGGTTGTAGGGGTGCTGTGACTGAGGGATTAAGGTGATGGTTATACCCCAAAGAGAGCTATTTGTAGTTGTTGGTCTGATAATAATTGCAAAAAAGCTGATGTGTAGCATAATAAAGACATGACATCCAATGGAGTCACTACCAACCAAAGGTGTTATAAAGTGTGAGTAGAACGAAGTTTGATACTTAAGTGTTGTCATCAGCAGGGAAATCCATGAGAATTGAATGTATGTTTGCTTTAGATGAGGGTTCTTGAATATAATTAACAACAGAAAAACTAATAACCCTCATTTCTTCCCTGTGGAGG
Source organism: Xenops minutus (assembly GCA_035221455.1). NCBI lineage: Eukaryota > Metazoa > Chordata > Aves > Passeriformes > Furnariidae > Xenops > Xenops minutus. The sequence goes on along the minus strand of JAWWEE010000034.1, from coordinate 10,167,457 downwards.
TGGGCAGGCCCTGGCACAGGGTGCCCAGAGAAGCTGTGGCTGCCCCTGGATCCTTGGAAGTGTCCAAGGCCAGGCTGGATGGGGCTTGGAGCACCCTGGGCTGGTGGAAGGTGTGGGGGGTGGAACTGGACGGGCTTTGAGGTTCCTTCAAACCAGTCTGGGATTTTGTGATTCCACGAACCCTTTGAAAATAATAATTAAAATAAAAAATGGGTTTGATTTTGCAATGTCCTTACATTCCTTGGTGGCAGAAGTCTCTTGGTTCCTTCACTAGGCAAGCAGAAGGTGGTAGTGCCTTAGGAACAGGAAAGTGGTTGTTCGTGGGAGCACATGGTGCTCCTGATCCTGAGCCTGGAGGAGAAGGGGCTGTTCCAGACCAGTCAGAAATAACTGAGACTTTCTTCCTACTGCTCCACCAGCCCCTCCCAGCAGGAAAACCAGAAAGGAAGAACAGAGAAGAAAAATAAGTTTGTATTTATTGTATTGTAAGGTGGCCTTTTGGGTTTAGAATGATTTTGAATTAACAAATGATTCAAGGTTTGAGGTTCAACTCTGCTACGTTATAGTTGTGTTCAGTCTGAAAATCAGTAGCATTTCTATTTAACAGCTCCTACATTTTCATGCTGATGGTTCCCCTTCCTCCCCAGGTGTTACTTGGAAGATGGAGCCTCCAAAGGTGCCTGGCTGAACCGGTCGAGCATTATCTTTGCTGGCAGTGACAAGTGGTCAGTGGACCCACGAGTGTCCATCGCCACGGCCAACAGGAGGGAGTACAGCCTGCAGATCCAGGACGTGGACGTGACCGACGATGGGCCCTACACGTGCTCGGTGCAGACCCAGCACACCCCCAGGACCATGCAGGTGCACCTCACTGTGCAGGGTGAGTGTCTGAGCCAGCCCAGAGCCCGGGGGATGGAGAGAGTGTGCTTTACAGATGGGAGCTGTCAGCTGAGCCCCCTTTAGAGCCTTTCCTTTTCCTTTTCCTTTTCCTTTTCCTTTTCCTTTTCCTTTTCCTTTTTTCCTTTTTTCCTTTTTTCCTTTTTTCCTTTTTTCCTTTTTTCCTTTTTTCCTTTTTTCCTTTTTTCCTTTTCCTCTCCCTCTCCTTTTCTCTCCTTTTCCCTCTCCCTTGGTCCTTCTCTCCTCCTTGTTTCTTCCAGAGCAGTTTTCCCACAGAAATACCCAGATCCCAGTACTGCTGATAAGAACAGTCCATTTATTTCTGTGCCAGTTCTCTGCTAGAAGGACTTGAGAACAGCAGTGTCACTTTTACACACGTGGGTTTAATATTTATTGTGTTGTTCCAGGGTGAACAATTTTCAGCTTTGATTGTCTTCGTAATAATTAATGCCCTCATGCAAGGGCTAAAACACCAAGTTGAAATTAATTGCATGTATAAAATATATCAACAGAAGCTTAAAATTAATTAGACTAACTACAAGCATATAGGGAAATAATAACTCAATAGTTAAAAATATGCATAATTATTAAGCAATTGCATTTATATCTTCAGAAATGCAAAGTATAACCTAAGGCTTTAACTTATTAGTCTTTGGTGCAATCATCATTAACATTTTCTTTTGCATTTTTATGAGTAATAAGGCAATGAATATAAAAGAGAAGGATTGAAATGGCAATCCCTATTAATCCATATGGCACACGGAAATCCCTTACAAAGAAAGGGTGTGAAACACTTCCCAAACTAATTATCTTTATCCATGAGACCTTTAGAACCTGTTGGTTTGTAGGAATGTTGGGCTGCAGCTCTGAGCTCACTGTATTTGTTGCTTAAAGAACATTATTTTATTAGTATGGCCAGAAAACCACCAGTGAGTCCTTTTGATGACCTTCCATCACCACATGGTTTATGTGTGGGATGGTGTCTTTGTGCAGCAAACCTCCTGGGACAGGGACTCTGTCTTACACTCGTGTTTCCTGTGGGACAAGGAGCCCACAGCTCAGAGGGTTCTTTTGCCTTCTCTCAGGTCACCTCCCCCTGCACCCTTCCCCAGCATTGTTCCCTGCAGCCCTCAGTGTCTTCCTTGTAGGGAGAGGCCCAGAACTGGGCACAGGGCTGGAGCTGTGGCCTCAGCAGTGCCCAGCACAGGGGCAGTCACTGCCCTGGTCCTCTGGCTGCACTCTGTGTGACACAAGCCAGGTGCCATTGTCCTTCTTGGCCCTTTGGGCACACCTGGGCTCGTGTTCAGCTCTTCACCTTCCCTGTGCTGGGGCTCCAGAGCTAAGGACACTACAGTAAGGCACTCTTGGAGCTGGAGACTGACCTGTCTGAAAGTACCTGAGACTAAAGAAAACCTCACAGTGCTGATGGGTGTGAAAACTGAAACAGCCTTTCCTGCCCAAAAGGGTGTGTGGGGATGACACAATCAGATTTCATGGCAGCACCTTTCTGTTTCCCTGTAGTCTTTCATGGCTTTGTATTTCAAGATTAGAAACAACTTCTGCTATTGGGGAGAAATGAATGAAGTGTGAATCAAGTGTTTTGGCAAAGCAAAACCATTCTGTCTAAGGGCTGGGCCTCCTTTGGCATTGTGAATAAATGATCAGCAGAGAACCAGAGTGGCACAGGAAATCACAGCAGAAAAGGACCATTGGAAAGCAGAGCCTCAGTCTCTTCCCATCCCTTGGCCCTCCAGACCATCTTCTGTGTCCTGTGTTCTGTGTCCTGTTTCCTGTGTCCCATGTCCTGTGTTCTGTCCTGTATCCCATATCCTGTCTTCTGTGTCCTGTGTCCTGTGTCTTGTCCTGTGTCCCATGTCCTGTGTTCTGTGTAGGAATGACAGAAGAGGTTCTCCAGCTGGACACAGGAGCTGGAGGAGCTAGGGGGGTGTGCTTTCTCTCACAAATGAGATGAGGAAAGGCTTATATTGGATCATAAGCTCCCAAATATCTTCAGACTCCAGACAGGGAAATGATTTGCTGTAAAGCTCCTTGTTAAAAGCTGTGTAAACCCAATTCCCTCTTTTCTTCCTTTCTCTTGGTGTGTGTTAGTCTCTCTGCACACACAGAACCAGAAGCTGCTATTTTAAATATCCTCTTCTCTGCTTTTTCAGCTGACAATTTCATATTCATAGAAGTAAATAAACACATTTTGGTATGTTAAATATTTCCATGAGTAGGACACAGACAGGTACCATGGTCAGTGCCCAAGGGAAGCAGCAGCCTCTCCATCACTGTCCCATGCAGGGCACAGTGAGAGGCTTGGCCACTGCTCAGCCCAGGGATTCCACTGGGAATCTCTGGCAGAGCTGCAGGTGGAGTTGCTGTCTCCCAAATCCCTGCCCAAATCCCTGTGCCCAAACCAGTGCCTCATCTTGAGACCACAAGCTCAGGACTTGATCACTGGTACTTGTTACAGTTCCTCCTTTTTGTACCAAGGTAATTAATCCAGTTAATGAAATACCAGAAAGGGTGTCTTTAGCCCACATTTACATTTGTGAAAGAAAAATCACATGAAAGAGAGGAAGGTAATCCAGTTAACTTTATTTCAGTGACCTTATTTAAAAGAAGTGAGAATTGCAAAGTAATTAATTAAAAGTTTATATGATGGGAGCTTGTAATCAACTCAATCTACCTCAGTGCCAGATGCTTGTTCTGCACAGTCATGAGCTGCAGATGATTTAAACATCAGATGTTTGCTGTAGTAAAAGAGAAAAAATGAAATCCCTCTTTCCACACCCTATTGCTTATAATTTTTCTCCAAAAGGTTACAATTTCTGCCATTTCTAATCTGACATTTATTCTACCAAAGTCTAAATTGCCTCCTCCAAGCTGTGTTTTTCTTTCAATTGGCAAAAATACTAAGACATGTTTACCACTGTCCTTGAGAGGGAGCTGAGCCCTGGGGCAGAGCGAGCAGTGCCCCCAGCCCGGTCCTGTTCCCTCTGGGGCAGGACATGGTGAGGATGCTCCTGGGCTCTGGGGACAAAGGGCATGTTTGGGGCTCCAGGGACACAGAGGCCACAGCAGGATGCCAAAGGGACCTCAGCCACCAATGGTGAGCAGAAGAACAAAGAACCCCTTTGAAAGGGATTGTTCTGTTGAACACAGTGAAAGGAGGGCTTTAATAATGCACTTGTGTGGATCTAAGGGAGGAAAAGCAAACACCAGCTAAGGGAGCACTTCTGCAAGACTGTCACAGGATCCCAGACTGGTTTGGGTTGGAAGGAAGGAAGGGATCATCCAGTGCCACCCCTGCCCTGGGCAGGGACACCTTCCACTGTCCCAGGGTGCTCCAAGCCCCGTCCAGCCTGGCCTTGGACACTTCCAGGGATCCAGGGGCAGCCACAGCTGCTCTGGGCACCCTGTGCCAGTGTTTCCCAAGCCAAGGCACCAGCAGGGTGTGTGCCAGGAGGTGCCAGAGCCAGGGAAGGGGCACACATGTCACAGGCTGCTGGTTTGAGGGTGGCTCCTAAACTGCAGGACTTGGTTTGAGGTCTTTGCTCCGTAACATCCAACAGACACCACAACATCCCCTCCAGGCAATGCCAGCTCAGGGGTGGAGGGAAAGGAGGGGGCTTGAAGAGATACAACCACTGGCAAAACAATAAAAGAAAACTCAATCGTTATGAGAGATGAGCAGGTGAGATTTACAGTGTAAGCAGAAGGCACAGACATCCATCCCTGGCCAGGAAGGGCATCCAGGCAGGGTTATTCCAGAGATGGAAACATCAGCACAATTGCAGGAGCTGTAGGCTTTTTCCAAGCAAATTTTCCCACATGTCTTGGTGAAGTGGAGAGTTAAAGTCACAGATCTGAGCTCCCCATCTGTACTGCTGGGACCCTCCTTTCACCCAGCACCTGAACTGCTCCATCCCCTGGTTCCCTTGATGGGATCACCTGCACAGAACATGCATGTGGGGACCAGACACAGCCCCAGAGAAGGAGCAGAGCCCCACAGTCCCACAGCAGCACCACTTAGAGCTGCTCCCTGTGCCAGGGCCTTACCAGGCTCACAGGGAAGGATTCCATCCCAATATCCCATCTAACCCTGCCCTCGCTCAGCTAAAAGCCATTCCCAGAAGGTCAGAGGAAGCCAGGGACCCAACAGGCTGGGGTGACTCTTCCAGAGCGTTCCCAGTTTGTCCCCAGTGCCATGGCAGGACCCCTGGCCCCAGGGCAGTGACCCTGTGGCAGTGTTACAGAACAGTGCAGGGTCCTGGCAGGGACAGCAGTCACTCTGATTTACGTCTCGTGGGGAATGAATTCATCATTCATGCAGGACTCAGCATGGCAGCAGTAAATCAGTTTGTCTGATAAAGGCAGCAGGGCTAAAGAATTCTGGGATCTTCTGCCAGGCTGGAAAGTTCAGCCTGTGTCCCTTCCCTCCTCAGCCCTGCTCAGTGCTGCCTTTGGAAAGGGTCAGGGGCAGAAACCAGAGCAGAGAAAAGCCTTGAAGGCATCATAGAACCAGAGAATCACAGAATCTCCTGGGCTGGAAGGGACCCCAGGGATGCAGCTCATGGACCCCAGGTCCATGCCACACTGCAAGGAGTAACAGATGGCTGAATATAATCCTGAATTTTCCTGAGGTAGTTTCAAAACACTGAGTTTAGAGTGTGAAAGCCATGATTATGCCCTTTTTCCTTCATTCTCAGGTGGCAGGCAACTGTGGTTTTATTTTGCACCGAGTTCCTTCTCTAATATTCATCCCCAGTCATCAACAAAATAAGTTAATAGATGTAGGCGACTGTAATGACAGTAAATGCTGTGTGGGAGGCTCCATCCCCACTGCATTGTCAGTTCCTGCATGTGCAATTAAGTACCCTGTTCCAGGCAAATGCTAATATATTCCAGGAGCACTTTTCCACAAACAGATCTTTAAAAGGCAATAGAGTAAAAAGGTGATATTGATGATAGATTGAAATAATCTGATGGGTGTGAGTTTAGGACCCTGGGTTTTTCTGGGGGGTCGTGCTTGCTGTTGGCACTGAAATGAAGTGACTGAGAAAGATCTCCAGGGTCACATCAGTGCTGCCCAAACAGGGCTCAGTGGCTTCACCCTCACTTGTGTTCTTTTATAAATGGGTTTGCCTGGCCGAGCCAGAGCCAAGGAACACAGCACAGCCTGGCTTCTGATGAGAAATGAGGTGAAGGAAAACACAGAATCAGCCCAGATTCCCAGACTGGTTTGGGTTGGAAGGGACCTCAAAGCTTAACCAGTCTCACCCCCTGCCCTGGGCAGGGACACCTTCCACTGTCCCAGGGTGCTCCAAGCCCCGTCCAACCTGGCCTTGGACACTTCCAGGGATCCA
>JAWWEE010000034.1:10150954-10161088 GCA_035221455.1 Xenops minutus | reverse complement strand
TTCTCCAGGTGAGCCCCCCAGCTCTCCCAGCCTGGCTCCAGAGCAGAGGGGCTCCAGCCCTTGGAGCATCTCCGTGGTCTCCTCTGGACCTGCTCTAACAGGTTCATGTCTTTTTTGTGCCACTCTTAGGATTGTCAGGTGAGACACCAACACCTGAGGTGATTCACCACAAGGGAAGGCTGACTCAGGCTCTGTCACACATCCAACAGGATGACCTGGGCACTTCAGGGAGCCTTGGGAAACGTCTTTGGAAATACCCAAGCTGGCAAGGAAACACATCCATGGCTAACAGGGCTGTGCTGGGGTTTTACTCTTAAGAAGTGGACTTGGAACAAAACATTTAAAAAAGGAAGTTAATTAGATCATTGTGCAGTTAAACCCTGGCTGAACAGCCAGAACTATCTCCACACACTTCCTAGACAGAAATTATTTCTTGGGGGGGGTTTAAAGCCCAACTTTGGAGGATTTAAAACCTCACAACTGGGAGCTGAAAGGCGTTTAAATTTTTCCAGAGTTACAACCCTCAGCAAAATTAAAACAGAAGCGTTGGACACCCTGCAAAGACCACGACAATAGAAGTGCTGACAGATCTACGGCCGCTGATCTCCTGGATCCCGCTCCGCCACACACGGAACCTTGGTGGGGACACAGGAACGAGCCCTCCAAACTCTCCTTTGCCCCCCCCACCCCTTAAAATGTCAAGTGACTTGCAGCTGAATTTGGCCCAACACTGGAGTTCATCTCCCAGGCTGTGCCTGCTGTCCAGCCCAGCCCTTGTGTCAGCATCTCAAAGGCTCTCAGAAAGGCAGGATCGCTGCGGCCGCGCTCGCACAGGGAGACTTTTCATTCCACTCCTTTCTGATCTCCCATCATGATGTGTCACAAGAGTTGCCATGAATTTGCCCATTTTCCTGTTTATAAAGGATTTATCTGTCTCAAGAATCCAACAGATGGATTTCTGTGGCTTCGGAGGGTTTTCAGCCTGCTTATGCAAGAGGAAATGCATCCTGCTAGGGAACACTGGCAGGAAAACCCCCCACTAATGGCAAAATCCTGCTCAGCCCATGTGACTGGGATCCCTTTTGGAAAGGGAGACATTGGAAATAAAAGGCCAGTTGAAGTCACAGGCAGCCTGAGGCTACTGTTGGGGGTGGTGAGGACACAAATCCAGAGGATGGGGAGGACAGCATTTATAAAAGGCTGGTACTGGGGACTGCAAAGGCTCTTCCTTAAGTGGAAAAATGTCAAGTTGCAGCTGTTGGTGAATCCCCAAACTCACAGTCAGAGCCTCGCTGGAGAGCCTTGGAATAAAGTTACAGTCTCAACTATTAACAGTGAGAAGCAGATTTAAAAAAAAAAAATAAAAATCAAGAGGTTAATGGTTGGACTTGATGATCTTAAAGGTGTTTTCCAACCTAAATAATTCACTGGTTCTACAGGCAATGAACCAGCACCGGGTGTGAATGGTGTTAAGGGATGGATGGGACCAGCAGGGACAGGGGATGGTCCCACTGGTGGAACTCCAACATGGGCCAGCCCAGGCCATGGGTTCCTGCTGGGGAAGCCCAGAGGATTCTCAAACCCAACCGTGCAACCCAAGGTCTTCCTGCACACCTGGCTGAGACACCCGGGCCTCTTCTGCAAAAGCAGTGAGTGCTCAGAGCTGGTTTTAGACAAAAATAGGAAGGCTGTTCTGATCCCAAGGCAATAACCAAGCTCTGGGTGTTCCAGCGTGCCCCTGGCATGGAGAGAACAGCCTCCCTCCCAGCAGGGCTGAGCCACATCTGCACAGCAATGGGACATGGCCGAGATAAGAGGAGAAAGCCCACAAGGAATGTGGTAATTCACTCCTCAGAGCACTTTGGACATCACATGGAAGATAAGGGACAGAGCCACGTGTGGAGCACAGCACAGAGGCATTCAGGGGGTTTTTAAGTCACAGGGACACCACAGTCCCTCTGTGCCTCCTACTCCTCAAGGCGAGGACAACTCCACCCCAGCACGGCTGCCTGAACAAGGGAGCAGGGGCTGAGCCAAGGGCTTGGGAAAAGGGGAACAGCCACCACCAGGTTATTTCCTAACCCCTCACTTGTGGCATTTCTTAACTGCAGGTTGTGCAAGCTCTGGGGTTCCTGGTGACTCAGGAACACACACAGCACACTGGGCACTGGCGCATGGATGGGGGCACACACTGCCCTGTGCCCACACATATTGCAGGGAAATGCCTTCCAGCATCACCACAGTGCACAGCACAGACTCAGAGATGTGTCCTACAGTGATCTCAGGGCTACGACTGGCATTAACCCACACCAGCAGTAAATTGCCACCACTGTCACCACTCTGTCACCAGCATGGCTGGAGAAGGAATGAGAATCATAGAATCATGCAAAGGGCTGGGTTGGAAGGGACCTTAAATATCATCCAGTGCCACCCCCTGCCATGGGCAGGGCCACTTTCCACTAGCCCAGGGTGCTCCAAGCCCTGTCCAACCTGTTCTTGGACACTTCCAGGGATCCACAGGCAGCCACAGCTTCTGTGGGCACCCTGTGCCAGGGCCTGCCCACCCTCCCAGGGAGGAATTCCTTCCTAAAATCTAACCTAAATTTCCACTCTTTCAGTTTGAGGCACTCCTCCTTGTTCTGACACTCCATGCTGTTGTACAGCTTCATCTCCCTCTCCAAGCATCCAAATCAAAAGACTGTCTCATGATATGAACTCCTGCAGGATTTGGGCAAGGGAAAAGTGGGCGAAGAAAGTATCACATGACCACAAAAACTTCATCTCACGCCACGACTTCACAGGAAAGCTGCAGCAGAAGAAGGGCACAGCCAGGAATACCTTGATACAGTCCCTCTACCTTCACACACAACACTGTTCCCTCTGCATACCCCTTGCTCAGTCCAGTTCTGACAGAACTGTTGTTTTCAGCTGTTCAGAGCTGTTTAAACCGAAGGTGAACACTATTACAGATGGCCACAATTCCAAAACACATCATATTTGTGCACAGATTATTCTCAGTCTTTAGTTACTTGAGTCCAGGTTGAGCAAGACCCCGCCATCTGATTTCACTTCATTTTAAAGACAAAAAGCTGGAATATGACCTTAATACTGAAATTTCCAGCTGTTCTACCACTGGCAAGATTCTATTTTGGGATGGGAACCTAAACCACAGCCTACCAGGGAATTTGATTATATCTCAAGTGGGGAGCCCAGCACATTGAAAAACATAACACAACCCAGACTTTAAATAGGCTGAACTTTCTGTCCTGGACGAAGCACAAGGTGTTGGCTGTAACCTGTGAAACACTTGATACAATTCTGGTTTTCAGAGCTGGAACTTCAAACCACCAAACAAAAACCTTTGGAATATGACAAACTCTGAGTCAGAAATGCCTGTAATGCTCAGATTTCCAGGGATCACCCAGAGGGATGTGTTATTTCCTGAGGGTTCACCTGTGTGCTTGTCTCACATCTCCCACACTGTGGCTCTTTTCCCTTCAAGATTTCCAGGTATACAATTCATTTTCTTGAGGAATCACCTGCTCTAGTGGAAGGTGTCCCTGCCCATGGCAGGGGGTGGAAGAAGATGAGCTTTAAAGTCCCTTCCAAGTCAAACCAATCTGTGCTGATCTCTCCACTCCCAGCACTTTGGAGCTGTATCTCTCCATCCACCATTACATCATTTATCATAATTTGCAGTGACAAAAGGACGCCGCAGTGGAAAGTCATTACCCCGAACTGAGAGCGTTGTCTGGCTTCATTTAATCTGTGTCATCTACCATAAAGCCAGAGCAATGAATGCACACAAAAATCATTACACAAAATAATTTACCAGGAGCCACAGCGGGATGGGCAACCAGCAAAGCAGTTTCCCAAACCCTGGAGCTGAGGAGCAGGAACGGGGACTCTCCTGCTGTCCTGGAGCAGCAGCCTCCAAACAATCCCCTCTTCTGGGTTTATTTCTTTTCTAGCCTGTTCTGTCAGCTGGCACTAAAGCTGCCCCACCTCACAGGTGATGGGAGTCATTGGGAGGATGGCACTTTAGCACAGGCTGGCCAGGAAAGGTTAGTAAAATGAGAAGGCAGGAGAGCAAAGTGGAGATAAAAAAAGGATTGAAACTCAGGATAAAACCTCATAAAGGCAATATACAGAACACAGGGGCAGGAGTGCAGGGATTCACATCCCAGGTGCCTCAGGGCATTACAGGCCAGGTTGGATGGGGCTTGAACGACCTGGGCTAGTGGAAGGTGTCCCTGAACATGGCAGGGCATGGAAGGAGATGAGCTTTAAGGTCCCTTCCCAGCCAAACCATTCTGGGATTTCTGCATTTCAGCTCCACTTCTGCTGCCAGCAGAGACAGTTGTTGGACACCACACAAGCCCTACTGGATAAGGGAAGGGAAACCACCCCCACAGTCCCACCTCAGGCACCGCTGTTCCAGCAGCTGACCACAGAAGGCCGTGGCCCTTCACATGCTCCCCTCCAAAAACCTACATCCTCCTCTGCTTTCTCCCCTGGAATAAACACCAGAGGAGCTTCTCTGCACACTGTGTCCTCACCCACTGCCAGGAGACAGAGTGAATCCTCCCAGTGCTGAGCAAGAGCCCTGTGAACTGCAGCCACAGCATCACACCGAGCCCACGGGTGCTGGGGACACCCAGGGGATGGCTCAGCACCCCCATGCCATGGGGAGGCAAAACCAGGGCTCAGCCCACCCCAGGAGCCCCAGGGAAGCAGGAGGGGGAGAGCAGGGCCCTCCCAGTGCCAGGATTCCAGCTGAGGGAAGGAGGTGATAAAATGCTTCTCCCCAGCACTGACCTAGTTCTCTTATCAGGGCTCCCAGGGAAGTATCAGTGTGCTCGGAGCTGCCACCCCAATCCTGAATTCTCCTCTCTCCTGAAGGTTACAGGCAAGTTTCCTCCAGATCCTGAAGACACATCACAAGCTTTTTTTTTTCCTTTCTAAATCTGGTTTTGGGTGAAGGATGGTGGTTTTATGAACGGAGAAAAGGCTGTTCCCCACAACAGCTTCATGAATTTCTCACCAAATCGCCACCAGATCCCAACTAACTAAGCACTTTTCTCTAACAGAGTGCTCATGGCAGAAAACAAGTGTACTAGCAACTCTATTTCCTGAAATAATTGGCAAATATAAATCTTTATGTGTGTGATAGAGGAGCTTGGCAGTGGCCACTAGAGCTGAAACTCACTCCCTGATACAGGATGTCTCTGTCCTCTCTGCTGGTGAATTTAGGCAGACAGGGGCTGGGACTCAAAGCCTGGAAAGAATAACACCTGCAGGATTCCACATTCTGCTGGAGTCAAGAAGAGGGGCAGACATGAAGGGAGTGTGATTAATGTGGTATTTTCTAAGGCAAGAACATTTCCTGCTAAACTCCAGTAGCTTTAAGACATTACTGGAAACATTAAACTGTAAGTGAGAAGCAGTGAATTGGATCATTCCTTACAAAATGACAAGATTTACTGAAATTAGAAATCCCAAATGGTTTGGGTTTGAAGGGAACTTAAAGCTCATCCAGTTCCACCCCCTGCCATGGGCAGGGACACCTTCCACCAGCCCAGGGTGCTCCAAGCCCTGCCCAACCTGGCCTGGGACACTTCCAGGGATGGGACAGCCACAGCTTCTCTGCCCAACCTGTGCCAGGGCCTGCCCACCCTCCCAGCCAGCAATTCCTTCCCAATACCCCATCTATCCCTGCCCTCTGGCAGTGGGAAGCCATTCCCCATTGTCCTGTTGCTCCAGACCCTTGTAAATAATTTCTCCATCTTTCCTGAAGCCCCTTCAGGTCCTGCAAAGCCACAGTCAGTTCCCCCCCAAATCTTCTCTTCTCCAGGCTGACCAATCCCAGCTCTCCCACCTTCCCTCCCAGCAGAGCTGCTCCATCCTCTGACCATCTTTGTTCCTCCTCTGGACTCTCTCCAGCAGCTCCATGTCCTTGCTGTGCTGTCCCCCCTGAGCTCTCACATGCCAGTGCTGCCTCCCCACACTGCTCTGGGAGGTAGAGCCTAAAATTATGTCCCCCCAAGGCAGCAGAAATGCAGCTCCAGGTGCTTTGTGCTCAGGGCACCACCTGCCTGCACATGAGAGCCCTGTGACCATGCAAACAGTGCTGGGATTGCTGCAGCAATGTGCCCATTTGTTGTTTTTCCTCTCACCCTTCCAGTGATTGAGCAAAATGATTGGGAAATGAGCTACATGAAAGAACTGGGACTGATATTCCCTATCAGATCTGGCTGCTCCCGAGGCATGTTAGAAATGAGCCTTTCAGATGAGGGGAGGGTTATTCAGCAGAGTCCATTTAAACTCAGAATTCGTGGGTCAGAATGAGCGTGTATTTTTCCAGCTTTTCTCTTTCAAAGAATTCTCTGACTAAAAGGGGATGTGTTGACCTTGGAAATGACCTCCTTCTGTTCCTGGAGGAGAAGAGAGGCAGAAGGAAGGGGTTAGAAGTGCGAATGCTCTGGGGCTTGGATGTCAAAGCCTCCTGCCTCCTGTTGCGACACGTTCGCTGGACAGCACAGGGGATGAAAAATGGCATTTTCCTGCTCACAGCCCCTTTATCAGCCCTCCCATCTGACCCCAGCTCTGAACTATTCCAGAGGGAAAAAAAAGGTGACCTGATGACCTCCCTGGTGGTGGAAGAAACCTTGCAGAGCTTCTAAGGCTTGGCCTGGTGCAGACAACAGAGGCTGTACGAGGTGATGGTGTCAGAAATCAGCAACATTAAAGAGAGGCAATAGCTCTGAGCAAGCTGATTAACAGCAGGCTCTGTTTGTTTCTTCTTTTGTGATAAGCCTTTATTCAGGTTCCAGACACGCCAAGGGAAGGATTTCTAGTAACCACACACGGGGATCCATTCCTGGAAAACCAGGCAGTGCCTACCAGGGCAAAGAACTGACCAGACTTGGCAGATCTGCCACAGGAAGGGGCAGAGGAAAGGGAGCAGCTGAAAGTTCCCGAAAATTTGAGGCCACATCTGGATGCTGCGTCCAGCTGTGGGCTCCTCGGGACAAGACATGGAGCTCCTGGGGGACGATTCTCCTATGGAGGTGCTGAGGGGATGGAGCATCTCCCTGTGCAGAACAGGCTGAGGGAGCTGGGGCTGTTCAGCTCCAGAGGGGACACTGAGAGGGACCTCCCCATGGCCATCAGTGCCTGCAGGGAGGGGCAGGGATGGACCAGGCTCTGCTCGGGGGGCCCAGCCCTGGCACAGGAGGGACGGGCAGGAACTGATGCCCAGCGAGTGCCACCTGGACAGGAGGCAGGACTTGTTCCTGGGCAGTGCCCCAGCCCTGAGCAGGGACCAGAGAGGGGCTGGAGTCTCCTCCCTGGGGATATTCCAGACCCATCTGGACACAATCCGTGTGCTCTGGAGCAGGGAGGTGGCACCAGGTGCCCCTCCAACATGACCCATCCCAGGATCCTGTGTCATACCAGTGCCATGTAGAGGGCTCAGATTTCCTGGGAAGAGCCAAATGTCCCAAATGTTTCCAGGGAACTGTGTCGAGTTCCCCCACCACAGAGGGGCATCTCCCTTCATACTCCAGGGAGATTCAATGAGCTGCACTAATGGCAGAACAATACATTTATTATTCTCTGTATTAGAGTTACAAATCCTACTTATTCTCATTGTAACACCTGCCCAGGTGGATCAGATAAGCCACAGGGTGAAATTTTGGGAATGACAACAAGAAGCCAATGCTTCCCATATCCTCAGGTGCTTTATTTTCAAAGGACTAAAGAAATTAGATAAGACAGTCATCAGTGCCAAGAAATCATTCTTTCATATGGATTCCATACTAGGATGAAGTTTAGGATTCAAACTCTTGGCACATCTGACTCCCGTGGGATTTTTGCCTGTGCACATCTGTTTTGTAGCACCTTCTGCTGCAGAATAACATCTGGATGACTCTGTTTATCATGGAGTTACAGAAAGCTTTGGGTTAGAAGGGGCCTTTAAAGCTTTAAAGTTCAACCCCCTGCCACGAGCAGGGACATTTTCAGCTCATTCAGGTTTCTCAGAGCCCTGTCCAAGCCGACCTTGAATATTTCCAGGGATTTACACCAGCTGGTGTCAATTTAATATGGATTCATCCCCTTTTTCTGCTCAGTTTTGTCCTTTTCAGAGACATTCTGCTTTTCAATTGCTGCAGCACTGGAGCTTGGATGCCTTTTAAGTCCACCTTGTCATCTTTTGCTCTCAGAGAGAAACCTCTGTGCTTATTTCTACGCTCCTCTGCTCCTCAGCCAACCTGCAAGTGCTTTGGGAGAGAAAAAAGCCATTTTGGGGAGATGGTTTTCATCCCTGGAACTGAAATAGGGTTTATGCTTCATCCCTGCTCTTTGCTGGGCAGAAAGAAAGGGAATATTGGGTACCAAAGCCAAGCAGCTCTGCCTTTGTTATTCTTTATTATTACCCATAGTTTTATTTCTTCTACCCACCAAATATTTCCTTCAGTTATCCTTTAAAATCCCTTTCAAACAGCCCCTCTCAGACAGGACTCCTTTAGGCCCTTAAATATTATTTACTGTTGTGCAAAACCTCTCATTTCCAGTCTTTGTTATTCTTGTTCTCATTTCTTTCCTATTGATTTTCTGCCTCTTTGGGTTTTCACTTTGCCACGTGTCCCTGTGAAATCCCATTCCTTCAGAGAGCTCATAAAAACCTCCCAGAGCTCGTGCACATTTTTCATCTGCTTTTCCTCCCCAGAATCGATTTCCCTCATTAATCTTCCCAGCCTTGGAGAAGCACAAGGATGTCAATGATGGCTTGAGAAACTTCCATTTTCCTATCAGGACTCTTATCAGGCCGTGATCCCTCCAAAACCACCACATTCCAGTGCTGTGAGTGATTTATCCTGATTAGTAAATGAGTTCCAAAACAACCAGCTTGTGTTGCATTGTGTGATCTTCTGGACCTACAAAGTGACAAGGAGGAACTTCAATGAAGCTTTAGCTGGCCTTCCATCTTTCACTAAGGGCCACGTGGAGCAGCTGAGGCATTTTCTCCCTTTAGGAGTTATTCTGTTATAAAGGAAAGGGATTTATTTATTTATTCCTTGTGGGAGGGGTTGGATGTGCTCTCTGAACTGGTGGATCACAGTTGTCTTAAACACACCAAGAAGTTACCACCCAATAAGAGAATAATGTGGGATAAGAGATGATCCCAACAGCAGAATAACCTGGGATAAGAGATGATCCCAACAGCAGAATAACCTGGGCTGAGAGATGATCCCATAGGATAATAACCTGGGCTGAGAGATGATCCCATAGGATAATAACCTGGGCTGAGAGATGATCCCAACCTGGCCTTGGACACTTCCAGGATGAATGGAATCACATTAAGGTTGGAAAGACCTCTGAGATCATCGAGTCCAACCACAAATACCCTTGAGAAGCACCTTGCCCCTGCCCTGACTTTCAAGAAGTCTCTGCATTTAGATCTGGACAAACTCAGGGAGTTCAAGTCATGAACCCCCTGCCCTGTGTCCTTTCCCAGTCCTGCCAATGCCATGGTCAAGAAACACGAAGAGCCATAAAAACAGCTCCCTGGAAAAGCTCCTGGGATGGCTGTGGGCAGGGATGGCCTGTTCTCTCAGGGCTGATTAAGGCCATGAATACATTACCTTGGAATTCTAATGAGTGCCCTGTTCTTTCCATCCCAGGGGGCACGGCTTGAACCTTGGGATAGACAGTGCCAGCCAAACACCTGGTTATCGAGGGTGTGCTCGGGCAGGAGACAAGGACACAAACAAAGCCTGTGCCAAGAGATCCTGCTGAGCCCAGGGTGGGAAGAGAAATCCATGGAAGAGCTCCCAGCAGCAGCAAAGTTACTCATTTATGCTGCAAGTCATTATTGGCACAGGAGGAGAAGTTAAAGATTGACCCAACGTGAACTTGGGCTGGCAATCAGGAGGTGAACTGGAGTGACTGGAGCACTTTGGTTCCAGTCTGGGTGACACCACTGAACAACATCCTACACCTCCACCAGGGCCTGGAGACACAGGGGACAGACCCAGGGGACAGACACAGGGGACAGACACAGGGGACAGACCCAGGGGACAGACACAGGGGACAGACCCAGGGGACAGACATAGGGGACAGACACAGGGG
>JAWWEE010000034.1:10122549-10144305 GCA_035221455.1 Xenops minutus | reverse complement strand
CTGAGGGATTGGCTCTATAATTCCTGAGAGATTGATCATATCATCCCTGAGGGGTTGGCTCCATCATCCCTGAGGGAGCGGCCATATAATCCCTGAGGGACCGGCTCCGTCGTCCCTGAGGGATCAGCCTTATCATCCCCGAGGGATCAGCTCTATAATTCCTGAGAGATCAGCCTTATCATCCCCGAGGGATCAGCTCTATAATTCCTGAGGGATCGGCTCCATCATCCCTGAGGGATCGGCTCCATCATCCCTGAGGGATCGGCTCCATCATTCCTGAGGGATTGGCTCTATAATTCCTGAGAGATTGATCATATCATCCCTGAGGGGTTGGCTCCATCATCCCTGAGGGATTGGACATATAGTCCTTGGGGGACTGACTCCATCATCCCTGAGGGATTGGACATATCATCCCTGAGGGATCGGCTCCATCATCCCTGAGGGATCGGCTCCATCATCCCTGTGGGATTGGCCATATCATTCCTGAGGGATTGGCCATATCATCCCTGAGGGATCGGCCATATAATCCTCGAGGGACTGGCTCCATCATCCCTGAGGGGTCGGCTCCATTGTCCCTGAGGGATTGGCCATATCATCCCTGGGGGATTGGCTCCATCATCCCTGAGGGATTGGCTCCACCATCCCTGGGGGATTGGCTCCATCATCCCTGAGGGATTGGCTCCATCATCCCTGAGGGATTGGCTCCATCATCCCTGAGGGATTGGCCATACCATCCCTGAGGGATTGGCCATACCATCCCTGAGGGATTGGCTCCATCATCCCTGAGGGGACCAGCTGTGCCCCCCTGAGGGATCGGAGCCTGGTGTCCTCAGAGACAACCCTGCGGAGAACCAGCAGGCCCACAAAACAACCACCACGTCCCCTCGTTTTGTCACACCAACTCGCTGTGGCTGTTGTGAGAAAAGGACAGTGACAACAGCCCCTGGATAAAGGCTGCACAGCTCAGCCCTCGCCCAAAATCACACCTCAGTGAGACACCCAGGGCAGTGGACGGACAGCAAAGGTTCTCCCCATTGCAAAGGTGATTTTGGGGTGCTGCACGGTGTGGTGTGAGGTTCACATCTCTGCTGTTCTAGGATGATTTTGGGGTGTGAGGTTCACATCTCTGCTGTTCTAGGATGATTTTGGGGTGTGAGGTTTGCACCTCTGCTGTTCTAGGATGATTTTGGGGTGCTGCACTGCGTGGTGTGAGGTTCACATCTCTGCTGTTCTAGGATGATTTTGGGGTGCTGCACTGTGTGGTGTGAGGTTCACATCTCTGCTGTTCTAGGATGATTTCGGGGTGTGAGGTTCACACCTCTGCTGTTCTAGGATGATTTCGGGGTGTGAGGTTCACATCTCTGCTGTTCTAGGATGATTTCGGGGTGCTGCACTGTGTGGTGTGAGGTTTGCACCTCTGCTGTTCTCACAGCCCGTGGCACAGGGCACGGCTAGGTGAGCGCTGGCAGCACACACCTGGATGCCCACAGGTAACACCACACTCAGAATCGTTCTGTGCCTCAGGGAGCCTGAGGAGCGGATGAAGGAGCAGATGAAGGAGCAAGAGCAGAGCCCACATCCCTCAGTGTTACCATACATGGCCAAAAACAAAACTCCTCAAGCTTCCTCATACGATTTGGCCAATGTTTGTGCCTTTATTTGCATGTGGTTTGGTGCTTAAGGGGGGGGTGATGTTTCAGGGGAGCAACACCCCTCTAATTCCACTTCTAATCCTTCAGAATTTGGAGAAATATGTGTCATGAGGAGCTGAGCTGAGAACCCTCCTCTTCCCCCAGTAAGCTGTGACAGGACCATGAGCTACTTGCAGTAAGAGCTGAGTGTTAAAACACCCCAAAAACCTCACAGAGATACTTTTGCCGTGGTCTTGCCAGTGACTGTCACAGCCGCTGGAAACATCAGTAGCTACAGATTAAACAAATGCTATCCAACTTTTGTTAAACTTTGACACTAAGTTAAACCACTGATTCAATAAGCAGGAAAGCCTCTCTTACCTACTGAGCAACACCTTGATAATAAAACCATACACCCAGAGATTAGAGTAGCAACGCTGCATCCCTGCCCAGGGCACCGTGAAATTAATTAATAGCTTCCTTCTGAACGTGGGCCCAGCACAATGACACCACCCTCCTTCCTCAAACAATCGTGCTCAGGCGAAAAAAGAAGAAAACAAAAGCAGTTTGGCAGCCTGGGAGCAGAGCTGCAGGTAACCCAGAGTCCATGGCTTTGGATTTTGATTCACCTTTTCCACATGTGTAGGTGACGTGCTGAAGGTCACGATGAGTCAGTGATAGAGCTGAGAGCCCTGGCTGCCCATCCCTGGTTTGTCAGGGGCCTCAGACCCGTGTGTGTGCCTTCAAATTTTATAAAAGGGGTATTTTAATCACATACCAGGAGGTGCTTTACCATGGGCTGGAAAACAAGAGTGAGGGCAGCAGCACCCAGCACCACCCAGCAGCTCAGAAGAGGAACCAAAGGCAGACTTTTGGCCTCCAGCTAAAGAGAAAGTGACACACGGAGGACACAAAGTGAAATTCGTCCTGAGAAATCTGATTGAAGCCTAATCCTCTCAACAACTGCCAGCAGAACAGGGGATCCTGCCAGGATGGACAATCCTTGCTCAACACGGCACTGGAAGAGTCACTAAGGATGGACTCAGGAGGAAATGGTACCCGTGGAAGTCTTGCAGAGCTTCCTAAAACATCTGGACAGAAATGTTCCAAAGATCACTCAGCCCCTGACCTGTGTTAAGGAGCTGCTTGGATCACAGCTGTACCAGGTGATGAAGAAATTGCATGGATTTTGGGCTGAAGTCTCACACAAACAGAAGGAACAGCTCAGGTTTTACATGTGCTCTTTGGTTCTGCTATAACCACTAATCTTCCTCACTTCAGCTGAATCAAACCATCCTAACAAACAATTTAAATTATACCTAGAGTGCTACAAGCCCAACAACCTGTCAAAATATGCCACAAATCCTAATTTTTCTAAAGGAAAATACACTATTACCTAATATTGCAGCTCCATGGAGCCACACAACAAGGTTTATCCCATTTTATCAGTACTGACATGCCTGGTTATTACATTTTAGAGACTCCATTTCCCCAGTTTTAGGCATCCCACATATTTTCCCCTCGGCTCCAGCACTGCAGGATTGCTGCAAAGTATCTCAATCCTGCATGCAAAGTATCTCCTCACAGCCTTTATAGGGAAACAGCGAAACAGCACCGTGGCTACAGACTCCACCTCTGAAACTTATGTCAGCAGCTAAATTTAGCTTCCTGCAAATATGCATCAATTCCATCCCTGCAATAAATCACCCTGGTTTGCTCCTGGGATGATCTTGATGTGTTTTATAAGTACCACATTTGGTGTGTCTCTCCTCCCCAGGGTGGTGTTTGTAGTGAGAAAATGTAAGGGAACACCTGAAGCACCTTTTTTAGGGGAAATTTTGATGCCTTCAGCTGATATTCCACAATTTGGAGTTTCTGAGCAACCCCAGATGGGCATCAAACCCAGTCAGTGGAAGCAGTAAAATCATTTGTGGGATGAATTTATCCTGAATGTCTCAGTTTGCTGAAATCCTCATTGCTAAATATATTCTGAATGGAGGGAAAGGGCTTAGGGAGGGTTTAGAGAGATCAGCACTTTAAAGTCCTGTTATTTTGCAGCTTAACTTGTAAGTCACGCAAAATATGCCAGATGGAACAGTTTGGACCTTGGATTTGCAGGTATCCAAGTTATACAGCTTTTCTAGGAGTTCTATGTCCCTAGTTATCCATTTATTTCCTGAAGCCTTTGAATTTATTATTATAATTACTTTACTATAGTATTTATTTAACAGGAAGCACTAGGTCCTCCCACCTGAAATTCAAATATTTTTATATTTCTCTTTCACAGGTCCCACCATTTAGGGATCCCATTCCATCATTGGATACTCAAGGCCAGGCTCAGCAACATGAAGAAGAGCTGCTCCTGCTGAAGTCAGTAATGATCTTACCTTTAACTTAATATTGTTGGAATGTAGTGCTTTTTAATGGAAGAAAAGATTCCCTGCCAATGGCACAGGGTTGGAATGAGATGGTCTTTAAGGTCCCTTCCAACCCAACCCATTCTGGGATTCTATGAAATCTGAACTGGTTGCAACGACAAACCCACCCCAAGCCATTTTGCCTGTGTGGAATTAGATTTACCCTGAGCATTAATTTACTTTTTCTGCCTCTTTTCCTTGGTGTCTGTGGGCATGGAGTGAGTTCCGGGGGCAGCTTTATGAAACTATTCCCAATCCTGGTTTTTAGAGACATTTCAATGACCATCAGCTGTTGAGCAGCTGCCAAGATGAAACTGTTCTGAGAGCCATCACATAACAGCTCCTGATAATGGCAAATCGATTCAGCCTCGAGGATGGGACCTACCCAGGGAAGTGTTTCCCAGCTCCTGCAAAGTGTTTGTCTGGAGAGACAGGGAGAGCAAAATCCCTTTGGATTGGCCTTATTCAATCCTTGGCCAGAAAGGGGAGCTGTAGAATTAGGGAATGGAGAAAAGGAGAACAAAATGTTCCAGCAGATATTTTAAAACAACAGGCAGGAAGGGAGAAGTGAAGGAGAGTGAATCAGAGCTCATGGGCAAGGAGAGAGGAAAAGCTGGATAAAAGCAGAGGGTTAGGAGTCAGCACCCCTGAGCTTTATTCCCAGCTCTGAGTGATGTGGAACCAACACTGAGCTACTTCCAGACCCCAAAACTGGGGTCATATCCCAAACTCCCTCCCCAAAGGGTAATAAAATCCACTGCAGTGAGTGAGGGCCTGCGCTGACACTGTGTCTGTGCTGCTTGGAATGGCTGGAGGATGCTGGAGATGGATAAGGAATGAGTGAACATTAGGCCAAGATAGGCATTAATAATTTATGCCATTGTTATTAATGATTTATAATAGATTTCATCAAGTACATCTATTACTTCATCTACCCACTCTCACACATTTTGTGCAGTAATATCGATGTCAAACACATCCCTCCCAACTCAGCTGTAGGAAAGGCACCCAAAAGAGTGCTTTTGCAGCAAAAGGAAACCTCTAATTTCAAGCTAATCTATTTCCTCATGTATTTTTCTCCATCAGTAGACAGGATTGTAAAATAGATTTTCATTTCATTCCCATTTTTGCAGTGAAGGGAGGTAAGTCCCAATACCTAATTAAAATGTTGGGCCACCCAAATAAACCCAAAGCAATTACTTGCAACAGATGGGATTTCCTTTGTTGCTGTCTCTGGATGATTAACGAGGAGGAGAGAGACAAGAAAGCAGAACACAAAAAAGCAAAAAAAAAAAAAAAAAAAAAAGGCAGCAAGCTGTATTTTATTTACAACATGAAAATCCTGGCATGGACATTTCCTAGCACCCTGAAATCCTGAACAGCAGCAAAAAATCAGGCAGGCAGGGAAGGTGCTGGGGTTCCTGGGCACTGAACATATTATTCAGCCACTTTGGAATCCTTTGCCATCTCCTTCTGTTTCTCTCCCTGCTGTCTAGGACCAAGTTGGACCAAAGGTGCTGGAAAAATCAAAGGTATAAGAAAGGAATCATAAAGGTAAATACAGACGAGGTGTTCGCATTTGAGATTTGGAAAATGTTTCAGACAGCTTTTTAAACCCCCAACAGTCCATCATGGATAGAGCAGAATGAGAAGCTATTCCTGCTCTTCTTCCTGCCTGGTGGAAGGTGTCCCTGCCCATGGCAGGGGGTGGAACGAGATGAGCCTTGAGGTCCCTCCCAACCCAAACCATTCTGTGATTCCACAAGTTTTTTATGGCAGCATTTTCACAGTTCGGCACTGAAATATTGTCTCAACCCTCCTTCCCTATTTCTCCTGGAGAACAAGGAAGTGTCAGGAGGGATTTACTGCTGCTGCTATTGCCCTGGGGATGAGCTGATTCCTTGTATCCCTTCTCACCCCCTTCTTCCACCAGACCACCCATTGCATCCACCAGCTCCTTCCGTTGCTGGGAAGGATGTGCTGATCAAACCTCCCTGTGCCTGGTGTGGCTGATGGGAACACTCCAAATCAGCTGTGCCACCAACATCAGACAATTCCCACCCGGGAACAGTGGAGATCCAGACCCTGGGATAACACCAACCCCATCCCTGTGCTCAGAGCCTGGCACAGACAGTTCGCAGTGACAACCTATTTCTTTACATCCTGAGAATGACAACGTGTCCTCAGGTGCCTCCTGGGAGGACAGGACCTGTTTGTCATTGCTGCAGGGACTCTGTTATCCCTGACACACACGAGCTGGGGGACGTTCCTGCTCCGCCTCGGTGTCGCGACAGCAACCAACAGTAACATGCCTGTGCCATGGGATAATCACACCTATTTTTTGAGCAAACACACAGCTCAGTTCAAAGCCACCATAGATTTCCTGTGCCTTAAAACGCTTATTTTCCCTTATAAGGAAATGCACAATTGCAGATTGTCGCTGAACAGAAGATGTGAGTTAAGCAGTGTGGGTCGGGTGGCTCCGTGCAGGATCCACTCTCTCACACAAACACTCATTTCTGTCCTTCCCTATTTCTGCAGAACTGGTGTTCTACCAGGAAAATTTCAACAAAGTTCACTTATCTGTATTTTTTCAGTGAAAGTCTTTCCAAGTTGATGTCATTCTCCTGAAAGGCTTATTCAGTGAAGTCACAGTGCAGCAGAAAAAGAATTTAAGGAAAATAAAGCTTCTTTTTAATGCCACGGCTAAAATAAAATACTGGTTCACCCAGTGCCTGGAAAGACACAGGCACATAATTCCACATGGCAGTGGGAAGGAGCATCCTATGGGCACTGCTGCACTGTAGCTGTTGATAAAGCAGCATATTATATTTGTTCCCATACAGGAGAGTTTGACAAAGCAAATCTTTCTCTAAAACAGCTTCACTGCTTAAAGGGCTTTGAACCAACGCCTGATTTCCACCCTGCTTCATTATGAGATTCCGTGTGCCATGAGCACATCCCAGCTGTCACCTGGCTATTCCAGGCAGGTATTTCCCAACCACCTCCATGCTCCCGCCTCCCCTCCCCTCCAGCCCTGGCACAGTGACCTCCAGGACTCCCCTGGCAGAGCCAGGAGCCCTCACTCCTCACCTTTCCTGGGCGCTGGTGCCGCTGCTGTCCCCTCCGATGCCTTGGGCTTCTCAAAGGTTTTCTTGGCGTCGGCAACTTTCAGCACGTTCTCATCCTCCTGACCCTTCCTCCCCTTCTGCTCCGGCTCCTCCGAGCCCCCTCCTCCCACAGTCCTGCCCCCAGGGAGCTGCTCTGTGCCTGCTGCCCACTGCTCCTTGCCAGGCTTGGCCTCGTCTCCGCAGGGCTCCAGCAGCGCCTCCGTCAGTGCCACAGCCTTGCTCATGCTCAGAGCCAGACACTCCTTGCTGTGGGTCCTCACTGGAGGGGCCGGGGGGGTTCTTTTCTGGATGTAGGAGTCGAGTATCCCCGTGTCAGCTTCCCCTCCAAGCTGCTCCCAGCTCTCCTGGAGCTGGCTGCTGCTCTGTCTTGAAAGCTTCCCAGTGTCCCTGGCCGCCAAGGGGTAATTTGTGGCCACAGGGACCATTCTTTCCAGGCTCTTTGCTACCTGCTTGTCTGGCTCGTGCTTCCTGGCTGGATCCTCCTCGCTGGCCTGGCCGTTCTGGCACAGGGCCGAGGTTCCCCCAGGCTGGGGGGTGAAGCTCCGTGCTGGCCTGAGATTCTCTGCTGCCTTGCTGTCCCTAGGGATGTAGGAGACAGATGTTGCTGCCTCCTGTTTGCTTTGCAGAATGTAATCCATGAGCTCAAAGCTGTCAGACCTGACGGGGACGGTGGGCTTGTTCCTCTCCGAGGGGCTGTTCAGGCTCAGTTTGTTCATTTGCCTGCCCTCTACACTGCTCTCCGAGTCTGAACGGCTCATCTGCCCCCTCAGGACCCCTTGGAAAGAGTTGAGCCTGTTCAGGCTTGGACTGGTTGCTTTCCCATCCCCTGCATCATCCTCCTGAATCAAAAGTACTGTGTCCTCTGCCTCTTCCCATTCCTCCTCGGGTTCTGCTTCTGCCTCCTGGATGAGGCGCCGGTACTCGCTCTCGTCCAGCCTGTAAACCACTGGCCTCACCGTCCTGCCCGTGCCCCTGGGCCCCACCTCCATCTCGTGCACCTTCGGAGGGGCTCCTGCCTCCTCCCCTCTCCTGCACCCCTTGGACATGGGATGCTCTTCCAGGCACAGGTCCCCTGCCAGCCCCCGCTGCCCTCTCTGCCCGTTGCTGCTCATCTCTGACCTCCTGGCAGGGGCCCTGGTGTCACTCCGGGGGTCGGGGAGGTCCCTCCGCTCCAGCCTGTGCCCCAGGCCCTCCTGGCCGAGCTGCCTCCCTGTACAATCCTCGCGTGTTCCTGACGAGTCTCCTCGGGAAGCAGCACAGTCTCTCCCCCTCTTCTTACTTGTGTCATCCTGTAAATATCCACAGTACTGCCAGGTGGAGGCTTCCATGGCCCGCAGCTCCGTCACCGTAATTCCTTGTTCCAAGTGCTTTGAGAGTGGCCAGCCAAGATTTCTTCCCACCTTGGGTCTCGTCAGGCTTTCAGCACCGCCTTCCCCTCGCTCCGCTAAGGCAGGGACGGCGGCACTTGGAAGCGTCGGAGCCTGAGTCATGTGAACCGGCGTTCCTTGGCCTCATGGCAGGAGAGGAACATCCCGCTGGCACGACGGAGCACCACAGCACCCGCCACAGCTGATGCCACGCTGGGCGCTACCCAAATATATCCCACCTGGATCACTGGAAAAGCACCCCCCAGCTGCTAAACCTTGCTGGTCCATGGCACTTCACAGCCAGGACTCGCTTCCCATCTGCATCCTTCTCCAGGGATTCTCCTCTTTCCCCAACCTGCTGCAGCAACAGCTCCCCAGGGTCCCGTGCAGCAATCCTGCCTTCCCTCCGATCCCGCCGCTTCCAGAGGGATTTACTGCCAGGTCGTCTGCTGCGGCTCGTCTGGGCAGGATCACCTCCGGCAGCTCCTCCGCGGGTTTCACGGAGAGCTTGGAACCCGCACCCGTGTCCCTGGCACTGCTCCCCGCCCTGCGCCCGGGCTCCCCCAGCGCTCCTTCCTTGGAAGCGGCGCTGCCCTGGGCTGCATCCCACTGCCTGCCTGGGGCAGAGATGCTGCCTGCACGGAGCACGCGGGGCAGGGACGGGCCGGCTGGAATGATCCCGGGGACACGCTGCTGCGAAGGGAATTGCTGTGACCCAAAGAGGCTGCCCGAGATAAACAGCAGCCCGACAGCAGCCCCAGATACAACTTTCCCTCTGGAGACTCCCAAACGCAACTTATCAAAACTCCCTGTTAACGCACTGGGCATTTCTCTAAATAAGCCCCCGAGCGGAACGTTGCTCCCTTTGGATAAGGCTCGGGAAGGCGCTGGGGCCGGGGAGCTGGAGGGCTCTAATCCGTTTGTACACAGCCGGGATGCCTGGCATTGCAGCGAGCCGCGGCTCCCGGCCCGGCTCCCAGCGCGGCCACTGCCCCAGAGCTTTGCCTTTTATGGTTCCGCGAGCCGGGAAGCATCCCGAGGCGGGATGCAGGAAAACACCTACACGGTCGCACAGAGGCGCCTGCAGAGGCACCTCCGCGGTGCCAGGGCTGAGCTACCCCCATGTCACCCCAGGAGTTGGCAAACAGCCCCCAGGACCTGCCTGCTGGTCCCAGGCCAAAGGCATCCCCTGACGCTCCATGGGGCTGGAAAATCCTACCAAGCCCCTCATCCAGAGCCCCAGTGACCCCGGCAGCCCTCTGAGCCCTCCCCCTGGCAGCGTGGGTGACACCTGGCCCACGGTCACAATGCCACCACCTCATCCCCCGTCCCACGATCCAGCTCAGGAGCCAGTCCTGGGGAAGGAGAGAGGGATGACAGTTATCCCAGCCCTTATCGGCCCGGAGCCAGCCAGGGCCCTCGTGGGGACACTTCTTTATCAAGGCACGTTGCAGAGCTGCCCTGAGGGGGACAAACCCCCATTTGTTACTGCTGGAAGGCTCAAATCCCTGCCCAGGCTGTAAAACACAACCAATTCCCAGAGGGACCGGGGCCAGGCTCCTGGTGCTCCGGCAGTGTGGGGACCTGGCAGCACCAGCCCTGGCAGGCAGGGGAATGCTGAGCAAGATGTGCTGACAGGTGTGTGAGGGAGGGATTCCACAGCCAAGGCACCTCCCTGGGGGATACACTTACTTAATGTTGGCACCACGACCTGATCAATAATTCAGGTCTTTCCCTCTGAGCCCTTTGTCTCCTACACCAAAGCCAAATTCATTCTAGACTTCTCACAACCCCTGATGATTTGGGGGTATCTTGGTGGGTTTGGCTTGTCCTGTGTGGGGATCACAAAGCCAGGGTTGGTGTGGAAAGGGCAGGGCCCTGGACCTGCCTGGTGGTTCCAGGGAAGTGCTCGGAGCTGTGACATGGCACGGACAGTTCTGCTCCTGAACCCTCTGCATAAAAGGCAATGGCAGCTGCTGCAGCATCACCACTGCCCCATCCTTCAAACTGAGAGAGGAAGAGACTTTTAGGGAATGTGCACTGCGGCTGGAGCAACCCGGGCCATGCCCGCTGCAGGAACCAACTCCTCTGCCCTCGGCAGCACCGACCTGCAGCTTCTGCTGAGGAAAATACCGACAGCTCCACCTCTCCAGGGGCCAGCACGGCTGTTCCAGCCACGGCCCAGCAGGAAGGGGCACGGAGGAGTCGCCCTGGGCTGCTGCAGAACCACTGTGGGGCAGCAGCTTCTCTGCTGCAGTCACTGCTGGTGTGCAAGTGCAATAGCGGCCCTTGGAGTCCTGTCTGGGCTTTCTCTGTGCTACAACCCACCTCACTCACCTGCCAAACCTCATCTTTTTGCCAAAAACATCATTAAAGTATCTGCTTGCTGTCCTTGTGGTCACCCAAACCCACATGAAACTGGGAAATGCTGCCAGGGAACCAACCTCTTCCCATCAGAGGATCCTTGAGGAGAAGCCACTCAGCTCCTTTCCGATACCACTCAGTACCACCTGCAGCCCCTCCAGGCAGGAAGAACTCACACATTCCCACTGCCCCAGTTCCCAGCCAGGAGGGCTCCCAGTGCCAGGCTGCCCCTGCCATGGCCTGCCCAGGGAGCTCCACACTCAGGCACCTCCTCTCACCATCAGGGCTATAAATAAACCCTCCGTGGTCGTGGTCATTGGAGAGAAGTTGTGTTGCTCCAGATGTTGCCTGGTTTTGCCATAGCAACATCACAACAGGATGTAACACTCGGCTGGAACGAACCGCTCTGAAAAGAACCAACTTTCAATCAAAACAGGAACAAGAAAAGTCCCAGGGACTCATGGGCAGCCCCGGGCACCCTCCAGCCATCCCATGCTCCTGGCATCCCTCACCCAGCCTTTACACCCACCTTTGGGAGCTGGGAATGGCTCCGTGGGGAGGCTCCGTCTTCGGGAAGCTGAGCCAAGCAGGGAGCAACATCCTGTGACCCAGCCAAGGGATGTGTGAGTTAAATGAGCCAACAGCAAACACTGACCCCCAAACGGCGTTGGCCGAGGGACAGGCTCTGCCCCAGGACCTCAGACACACCAGTGGGAAGCTGTTGTCTCCCCATGCAGAGCTCCAGGGCTCCCAGCTTAGCAGGAGCTTCCCAGCATTGCTGGGGAGAGAGAAAAGCCCAGGGGGTACAAGCAGGACACACACACAGAGTTAACCTGGGGTGTAGGAGCAGCACACACACACAGAGTCCCGCTGTTCTCCCTCCCCTGCCATCATGTCAGCCCGTCTGGGCAAATCCAGGAAGGTCCTGAGCCCCAGCTGAGTGCTCTGTGCCGGGGTCCCTGTCCTTGGTCAGGGCAGAGGCAGAGCCGGTTCCAGCCCCAGCTGTGGCAGAGCTGCTCCCACATCTGGAGATCCATCTCTCCACAGGGACATCCTCGGGTGAAGGAGACCCAAACCCCCACACCCACCTGTGGGAGCCCAGGGCTGTGTCCTCCATCGTCTGCAGGCGATGTTCCTGGCTGGGCAGCTGCTGTCCCTGCTGAGTCCCTGTGAGAGCAGCCAGGAATGTGCTGGGGACACTCGGTGGCAGCAGCACAGGCCACAGATGGCTCCAAGGAAGGTGCTCCAGCCCCTCTCACACTGTGCTGCTGCTCCCCCATCACACTGGGATCAATCCCAGCCCCCGCAGAGGCTGTGGTGGGACCTCAGGCACTGAACTCACCCCATGCCCCGGGCTCGAGGTGCGGGAGGAGTCAGCAAAATTGGCATGGGGAAGTGCCCACCTCCAAAAACCCCTGCAAAACTCATTGGGATAAGGAAAACAAAAAAACTTTATTTTTTTTTCCCCCCTCACAAGAAGCACATAAAATATTCAGGACATTTTTACAAACAAAAGTAAAAAAAAAAGTGCATGATGCATCATTCCCTCCCGCGGACGTACAGTACAAAAATCCCGCCGATTCCAATACAAAACCAGGATTCAGAAATACCATGGACTTAAAGGAACCTTGTCATCACGGAGTACAGCAATGCACAGGAACAGCTACACGGTGCCCAAGCCTTCCCCACGGGCTGACCAGGACGGGTCTCGGGTGGGCCATGGCCAAGCCAAACCCCACGGGCACGGGGAGGACTCCCAGGAGGTCGGGCACTGCCACCACGCGGACCAACAGCACCTGCACTGGGAATAAGGTGCCGGTTCGTGCATTTCGGGATTCCCGGCAGGACAGGATTGGGTTTGGATCCGCCCAGCAAAGCGCATCCAGCAATGGGATGTGTCCCCGCACACCCCGCCCCCGTTCCGGCAGCAATGCATAGATAAATGGGATAATGGGATAACGGGGGAAGACTGGGACACTGGGAGCAGCCACCAGCACCTCGGCTGCCACGGAGCCCTTCGGTTCTGCCACAGCCAGAGCAGAGGGAAGGGGTAGCGGGTGAGCAGCGCCGAGCTCGGCAGGGATGGGAG
This sequence comes from Xenops minutus, assembly GCA_035221455.1. Taxonomy (NCBI): domain Eukaryota; kingdom Metazoa; phylum Chordata; class Aves; order Passeriformes; family Furnariidae; genus Xenops; species Xenops minutus. Next base: position 10,131,306 of record JAWWEE010000034.1, on the reverse strand, counting down.
GGCGGGATGCAGGAGGGGGAACGGTCTCACGGCCACCAGAAACACCAAAAGCACCAAAAACTCCCCAAAGAACAGCAAACAGCAGAGTTGAACAGCTCAGCAGGTACACAGTGTTTGTAAACTATGAGTAAGGCACTCTGTTGTAAGGACACGTGGGGAGGACGAGCACATGGACCTTCTCATGCAACAAACCCAACGGGACCACACACGGCGCAGGTTTGGCTACAAACCCTGGGAATGGCACGGCAGATTGCAGGCCAGCCCCACCAAGCTGTGCCACAGGCAGGGAAGCGTGGGGTTGGATCCTGCAGGAGCCGAGCGGGGGAAGGCAGCGGGGGAAGGCAGCGGGAGCCGAGCCGTGCCCCGGGGCGAGGGCCGGGCTGGACGCGGCACAACTCGGCAGGCACTGGAGCGACGGGAAGGAAACCACGGGAACTTTCGGAATTTACCCCAATCCGACCCTGCACCTCCTCCCTCGGCCGGGCCCGATGGGAAGGGCCGGCAGTGCGGGGAGAGGTGCTGGGGGGGCACGCAGGGACAAATAACCCCTGCTGGGGTCACACCGAGCGCTTCCCCGGGCAGGAGCTGCTCTGCGCCCCACGGCACCCAAGAGCCCCGGGGCCTCCCTGCCCTTCCCAAATCCCCGTCTGCGAGTAAAGGGGAATAAAGACGATATAAGCCCAGGAACTGGCTCGCAGTGCCCCGGCCGTGCCGCGTTCCCGGCTCACTGCCGGGGGTTCATCCTGCCCTGAACTCGACCCGGTGACTTCTCAGCCTGACCAACCAGAGGCTCCTGCTCCACTTCCCTCCCCGAGCAGCTCCGCGGTGAAACAAGTGCAAATCAAACTCGGACTCTCTCAACAGGGGCGTTTCTTTACTGACTGTCCGTCCCTACAAATCCCCACACAACAGAAACGTGGGATCTTATGCTTAGGGGGGAAAAGGGAACTCTGGGCATTCAGGGCAGAAAAATGCAGAGTTCCCTTCCTTGAGACACTGGATTTTGGACTAATGAGTTCAGACCAGCTGCTGCAGCCCTGTTCTGCCCCACCTCAAAGAGGGAGTTTTAAAAAAGCCTTTCCATGGAAATTTTAAAACATGGGAGTGCTCACTCTCACAGCTGGTTGAGCAAATCCATCACTGAGCTCCCAGATCTGTTTGGATCCCCAAACCTGCTTCAAAACATCACCCGAAGGCACGAGCAGCCAAGGTGGCTTCAGGTGGGATTCAGGGAGCACTGAGGCTCGGAGAGTGTTCCCTGCACACTTCCTAAGCCCTTCCCCCTGCATTCAGCCAGCTCTTGACCACGTTGGCTGTCCAAAATATTCCAAGAACACGTGGAATGGAGGCACAGCTGCAATCCAAGCAGCAGCCCCGGCAGGAGGGGGAGCACAGGGTAACACCAGACCTGGTGGGCAAGGGAGGAGCACAGGCAGCCCCCAGCTGCCCCCCTTTCTTCCAGGAGAAGCTCTCACCCTCACCTCCAACACCCCTCTCCTCGGGCTGTGCCCATATTTCTGTCTGACTGCTCCCCCGGGCAGGATTTACGGAGCTTTCACAGCCCTGCGAGGGCTGGGACACGTCCAGCCGGGCTCCTCATGCCAGGGCCACCCAGGCTCCTGCCACCACCTGGCATAAATAACACCCTGGACTCCAGCAGCAGCTCCCCAGGCTGCTGGGAAACCCAGCACACAGAGACACTTCTACCAAACCAACAGCAACAACCCTAAAAGACACACGGTCACCTCGGGGGATTCAGCAGAGCCGACCCTCGGGCACCTCGTGTCACCCACGGCTCGGTCCCCGACACAGGACCCACGACACTGACACAGCACCACACCACAGGGTCCACGGGCACTCACGGCTCTGCCAGCACTGAGACAGCACGAACCACAAGGACAGCAAGAACACCCCAAGGACACGACCCTTGGGACGGCCACACCGGTCACAGCGTCCCCACGGACACGGCCCCGGGAGCCTCCACGTCCACACTCCTACAGACCTTCACAGCCAACACCAAGGGAATTCCTTCAAACAACAGCAAGAATTCTGGAAAAAGCCTTTTGGATAAAAAACTCCAACAACAAAGCAGGAGGAAAAGCCAGCGGGAACAGAGGTAGTGTGCATGTCACCATCTTAAGGATTTCCCACAAGTGCCCTGTTCAGAGACTTGTGTTTGCTCTGTAAAAAAAAAGTCATGAATAATTGTTTGGAGTCTTTGAAACAGAACATTTCAGCATTTTAGATATAGATAGAGATACAAATATCTATCCATAACCACACACAAATCCACGTTATTACACTTGGCAAACAGTACTAGGAAGAGCATCCCGCAGGACAACAGGCAAGTCACACAGCAAGTCCTCCTCTAAGTCATGCAACACATTTTATTTCCCTTGTGCCCTTCACGTGACGCATCGTGGTCCTTTTGCTCCCTCTCAGAGCACAAGGAGGGGATGAAGAGGTGGCGTTGGATGAACTGCTGCAAGTCAGATGACAGAACTGCATCGGCGCAATGAATAAATGCTGCAACCCCCCCCAAATCCAGCCCCCTCCTCCCCTCCACAGAAGGCATCAACTTTTGCCCATCCAAAGCACGTTCTTCAAGGTCCCCCCTGCCGGCTTTCCCCCCGGTTTGGAGGAGCTGTCTGTGCTCCTCGGGGCGGGCTGTGGCTCACAGAACACGGAGCACTCGCTGGAAACGGCCTCCTTGGAGTCTGTCACGGTGGACACGTCCACGTCACTCGACAGGTCCTCGGAGGACAGGTTAAGACAGCCCAGCTTGGCGAGGGAGTTGGACCTTTTGAGGGGCGAGGACACGGTGAGGCCGGCCAGGCGCAGCCGCGTCTCGATCTCCTGCGTGCGCTGCTTCACCAGGCCGGGCTTGCCCCGCACGCTGTGGATGCTGTCGCTGCTGGAGCTGCGCGTCAGGTTGGAGCTGCGGGACGAGGACGGCGTGTAGCAGATGGTCTTCAGGAAGTCCTTGGTGAAGCTGCTCGTGTGCTCCAAGCGGCACGCGGCCGGCGTGGAGGTTTTCTGGGAGAGCCCCTCCGACACGCGCTTCCCCTCCAGCCTCTCCACGCTGTTCTCCGCGTCGCCGAGGACCATGGGGGCCGCTGCCAGCAGAGGCACGAGGCCCGAGTGGGACATCATGTCCTCGCTCTCCTCCACGATGCTGGAGTCCACCCTGTCCCGCAGCAGTGCTGAGGCGTCCGAGGGCAGGCTCTTGAGCCGCTCCAGCTCCTTGGTGTGCTTCCTGACCAGCCCCGCCTTCTGCAGCTGGATCAGCGACTCCTGGTGCTGCATCAAGTAGCTGTTGGCGCTTGGCTTTTCCAAGTCTTTGCTGAACAACAGGTACTTCAGGTCCTTGGTAGGTCTGGGGTCCTTTCTGGCCAGAGACTCCTCTCTCACCACGTCAGCGCGGAGGAGGCTCCTGTCACAGTGTGAGTTTCTCCTGGGCAGCAGAGTTTTTTCCGGGGTTTTTGGCGCATCCTTTCCTCTCTCCAGAATGCTGCAGTGCTGATCAAGGGGCCTGCACGAGCCAACCTCCACAGGCCCGGTCCCTGGCACCAGAGGAAGCGCAGCCTCGTTGTGTTTAGTTCTGCTTGGCTCCTCTGGGTGTGCCCTGGAGGGCAGGTGTTCCAGCAGGTGGGAGTGGAGGTGGGACAGGAGGGCTGGCTGTGTGCAGATGGTGGCGCTGCGCCGTGCAGGGTTCAGCTTCTCACACTGCTCCCCAAAGGAGTCCGGGGACAGCCCAGCTGACGAATACATGCAGTCAGTGCAGGACTGGTAGGGAGGCTTCACCTTGCTCAGGATCCCAAACACGGCGTCGTGCTGTGGAAAGAAAACAAGCACAGGTCAACGGGCACAGAACTGGCCCCAGCGACTGGCACAAGGTGTATTTACAGCCAAGCAGCCCTGAAACAGCAGACATTTCCACTTCAGGCCCTGCAGCAGGAGCTAAAGCCGTGTGCTTTCCCAGCAGACAGTGTCTCCAAGGAATACCTACCGTGCCAACCGAGGGTCATGCAAGCGAGCTGCCCAAAGCACTTTACAGGGCACTCACGTGTGCACTTCTGGCATCTAAATCCACAGCTCGGGCAAGCAAAGCCCTGGTCAGAAGCACTTCGCAAGGGAAGAAGCTCATCATGGAATGAAAGGCTTTATCCAAGTCAAATGAAACTGGGCTATGAGGATGAGAAGAGCAGTTTCACTTGCAGCAGAGTCAGCCATGCCAATCACCTCCATCTCACCTCCATACGCACCTCAAAATCCTCTGGGCAACTCCTTTTGCTGTTGTTGTTATTCAAGTTCTCCCTATTGAGCCTGCTCTCCTCCTTGTGCATGGACAAACGCCGCTTCCACTTCTCCATGGGATTCTCCTCCCTCACACCGTCCTCCCCTGGCTCCCCGAGGCCCATCCTTCCCTTCCGGGGGCTGAAGTCCATTTTCCTCTTGGCCTCCCTCTCGCAGCAGCTGCCCAGCTCTGCCGGTGGCTCCGCTCTCTCTGGGGCCTTTCCCAGCTCCAGCAGCCTCGCGTGGGGCAGTGTGGATGGAGCCTGGCCCACCAGCGCATCCCGCTGCAGCTGCTCCACGGGGAAGAAGCCCTCCCTGTCCCCGGGCACCTTGTTCTCCAGCAGGGTGTCTGACAGGTGCCGGAAGCAGTAGTCGAAGCCCACGGGCCCGTCGGTGCCACCGCGGTTGTCCAGGTAGCCCGCCTGGGATGGCATGTCCAGGTCAGCCAGGCGGTTTTCCAGGTCGATGTCCAAGCTCTCCAGTAGGAAGTGTCCTGAGCCCGGGGTGCCATCGCTGTGCTGGGGCAGGTTGCTCTCTGCCTGCTGCTTCCACAGCTTGTTGTGGCGCTGCTTGCTGGGGAGAGGACAAGGACATGAGTGACTGCCTTGGAACTGCAGGCAGTGCTGGAAGCTCCCCTCCCTCTCCACAGCCCAGAAACAAAGGGCTGGGTCCAGACCTAAGGTCTCATTTGGACAAACCACCTTCAGCATCAGGATTTGTCCCTCACCCTTTGCCCACTGCAAAGCAGGCTCAAAGCAGTGCCCTGCCAACAGCTGTGATGGGAACAGCCCTTGGGAGAGACCCCTCAGGGCACAGAACCCCCATGGAAGCAAAACACCCTGAACCGAGCCCTCTGCATGTGCCGTGGCACAGCTCCTGCTGATCTACAGGGCCAGATCTCCCTCCTCTTCCCTCCTTAGACAAACACTGCAGCCCTTCAGTGACAGGGCCCTGGGACTGGCACAGAACCTCTGACATGGCCAAGCTCGGTTCTGCCTCATAAAGCAGGAACAATGTGCTGAGCAGCACTGGCTGCTGAGAAACATGAACGTGCCTCCTGCATGCAGAGGTGCATTACACCAGAGCAGCTCCCCCAGGTAATTTCCACCCAGGGAACCTGCCACAGGACAGGTTTAGGAACAGCATGACTATCCCAGGATTCTACCTCTGCCCTTCCAAAGGGACCCTTCAGAGCCCTTGCCCGCTCTGCCCGTGTCTGTGGGCACAGCACTGTTCCATCAGTCCCTGGCAGTGTTCCCTTCCCCTGGCCTGACCTGGCATCCAGGATGCCCTCATACTCCAGCAGCTGCCGCATGAAGCCGGCGTTGGGCCGGGCGATGCTGCGCTTCTGCTTCACGTAGTTATAGGCCTTCTCCAGGGACCAGCCGAACTCCTTCATGGCGTAGGCGATCACCGTGGACGCCGAGCGGCTCACCCCCATCTTGCAGTGCACCAGGCACTTGGAGTGGTTCTTCCTGCAAAAGGACAAATGGGACAATCAATCCCTTCTCCAAGGGTATGGGTCTGTCATGCCTTCACACAGAGGGGGGATGGTGCTTCCTGTCCCTCCACAGGTGAGGAACACTTTGGGTCATGTGGGCCATGGGAAGAACCCTGTCCAGGAAAGCTGGGAGGGAGAGAAGGGCAACCTCATTCATTGCAGAGAACACCTGCCTGCCCGAGTGTTTGCATACAGGGATCAGTGGGAATTTGCATCCACAGGTAGGGTGCAAAGGCTCAGCAGCATTTGATGGGCTCTGTCACCGCTGGCTGCAGGGACAGCTGGGGCAGGTCACACACGACACGTCCTGGAGCAGCTCCAGAACTTCTCCAGAAGAGGCTTCCTTTTGGAAGCCATACAAAGTGATAATAAAAATGACAGGCAAGGAACAGGTTAATGTCAGCACAGGAAGAGACAAGGCTGGGGAGTTCCAGGGACACAGAACTCCTGGCACACGCCAAAGCCCGCTGCTCCTTTGGTGGTGGGTGGGACGAGACACGAAGGGTGGCTCAGGTGCTCCCACACACAGGCAGGGGTGGCAGCCCACGCACTTGGCCTTGTTGATGAAGTGGTAGGCCTCGTTCCAGTGTGCCAGCAGGTCGGTGGTCTCCTCGTCATACACTCGGATGTTGTGGTAGGCGAACAGGCCGGGGAAGAAGTTGTCGATCTCGCGGGTGACGTTCAGGATGTAGTCGATGCTGGGGGAACAGGAGGGACAGAATGAACTGCCAGGGCTGTGACAGAGGAACTGGGGGACGCTGAATCCAGGCAATCTGACCCAACCCCAGCTATAAGGTTTTACCCACAGCCCTAATGCCAACCCCGGGACACCCGGTGACATGGGTGTCCATTCACCCACCCCTCACCACCAGCACCACTCGAAGCACCCAAACACCCTGGGCACAGGAGGGAGAAGTTTATTTTATCCCATTTATTTTATCTGAGTCTGTGTAACCCAACCAGAAACTCCTGGCTGTGCCACACAGCTTTGGGGATCCTGAAGGAAGAGAAGGACATCAGGTGCAAGTGAGTCATGTGGGAGCAGAACCCAGGACTCCCTATTTCCAGCTGCAGGTTTAGCTGCAAACCCAACCCTTTCTCTTCTTTTGGAACAAAACTACGAGAGTCTCAAGTTAGCTCTTGATTCCTGCCAAATATTATGGCAGGGATGACAATGTACCTGAGAACCCATGTACACACTGGTGTATCACCTCCTATCACTCAGACAAATCAAGGACACAGGATATTTGTGTCCAAGTTTGCCCAGGTTTGACTTCAGACACTGCATGTCCTGATGCAGAACAAAGTCATAACCCCCTGCTGGATTTACTTGTCCCAAAATGTCCAGACATCCATTCCCAAGGACTCCAAATGACACCGTTCCAGCCAGACTGCTGAGGGATAATCTTCAGTTGCTCACACCAAGGTTGGTGCAGGCCTTGGGTGAGCAGCAAATATTCACATGCAAAACCGTCCCTTGCCCAAAAAGTGTGGCAGTGAGTGGGGTGAGGCAGCACCGTGGTGGGGAGTGTGCTGAGACCCCCTGAGCTGCCTGTCCTGCAGGGCAGGAGGGGCTGGCTCCTCCACGGGCAGCTCTGCTCCCTTTACATGCACTTTATTCCTCAGTGCTGTGACCTGTGCTCCTTTGCAGCCTGCAGGAATTCCCACCTGGCACAGCTCTAGGGATGGAGATCTGGACCTCATAAAAGCCAAGCTTTCTTATTTTCACTGTGTGTGTTAAGTGAGGTTGGAGAGATTTCTCCACCAAGGCTTATGAGGTGATAAGTCACCACATGGCTAAGAATGAGCCCCAAGTCACCCCTAAAGCCCAGAGAGGTCCTCTCGGGGTGCTGGGTGCAGTGACAGGCAGGGAGCTGGAGGTGTGGGTGGGGGCTGGAGCCTGGGAGGTGCCGTACTCACCCCGAGCCCTGCAGCTCCTCGAGGTTGGAGGCGTTCCACTCGGAGCCCTGCAACAGCCAAGACACAGTGTCCAGGGAGCCCCAGAGCAGCTCCCTCCCCTCAGGGTCTGCAAGCCCCAGCCATCCCCCCAAGCTGCTGGCTGAAACGTTGGAAAAGGGCTCTGAGACAGCAGTGTGGCATCAAGAGATGTCCTGCCCTGAGCCGGGATGGGTTGGAGGAGGGGACAAGGGGACAACTCAGCTACAGAGTCAATTCTAGGCCATTGTGGGACTGAGCTCATCCCAAACCACTGCCCCCAGACACTCTGGATTTTTAAACATGGGGACAAACAGTGCAGGGAAAGAGAGGTTATACCTGTGATCCCAGTCATGCCAAGGGAAGTGAGGCAAATCCTGAAAGCTCTGGGGGTGGTTACACCTCGGATCCCTCCCAGACCTTCACAACAAAAAGCTTAAAACTGCTTAAAAGGCAGGTTTTGCCCTCAAAGACGAGCACTTCCTCCGACTCTCTCCGGAACAACAACGAACAGCAGACCCAAAGGGCACAAGTCTGTTCATCTCCGGGAAGTCTTTGTTCCAGAGCAGGGCCTGGTTTTGCCTGGAGTACCATCTAGTGGCAAAGGATGAGACACAGCACTGCACAGCTCTGCTGCAGCTCAACACCTACCAGGTATAAATGGTCAAAAATCAGAGATGGCTTGTCCATCTGACCCAGGATGAGCAGCATTTCGTTGTCTATAAATTCCTTGAATTCCTTCAAGTTGCAGTTCATGTGTTTCTCCAGCTCATTCCGGATCTGCAGAGCACAAAGCAAAGGGTCATGGTGCCCAACAGCAACACTGTTGGCACTGCCCTGTCCAAGGACTTCTGTCCTTCAGCAAAAACAGCAACAGGGATCTGACCTTTGGGAGACAAGGAATCTCCCCACGTGGCGTCTCTCCACGGATCACAGAATGGTTTGGGGTGGGAGGGACCTCAAAGCCCACCCAGTGCCACCCCCTGCCATGGGCAGGGACACCTTCCACCAGCCCAGGTTGCTCC
>JAWWEE010000034.1:10105566-10121469 GCA_035221455.1 Xenops minutus | reverse complement strand
CCTTGGACACTCCCAGGGATGGGGCAGCCACAGCTTCTCTGGGCACCCTGTGCCAGGGCCTGCCCACCCTCACAGGGAGGAATTCTTTCCCAATATCTCATCTAACCCTGCCCTCTGGCAATGGGAAGCCATTCCCCCTTGTCCTGTCACTCCAGGCCCTTGTAAACAGTCTCCCTCCATCTTTCTTTTTGACTCCCTCCAGATACAGGAAAATCACCCTGGAGCTTCTCCTCTCCAAGCTAAATAATCCCAATTCTCTCAGTGTACCCAAAAACTGAACCCAAAGGACCCGATTTTCCCAGATCCTGCAGGAATCTTGTGCTCAAGAAACGACTGGATTCGGCACTTGGTTGATAAGGAAGTGATGGCTCAAAGGTGGAAACTCAGTGATTCCAGAGATCTTTTCCAGCCTCAATCATTCTGTGATTCCATGAATCCAGAGGCTGGGAAGTCACAGAATGGCTGTGGCTGGAAAAGACCTCCAGGATCAAGCCCACTGAACCCACCCCAGTGTCCTGCTGCTCTGGCAGTCCCCATGGTGCCCAGGGCCAGGGATGGCATTGTGCCACCCGTGGTGGTGACCCCGTTTTCCATGGCTGTGGGGCCGGCTGCCAGCAGCACGTGGGAACTCCACCTCCCCAGGGCTGGAGCAGACTTTGGCCCTGCTGCCCTGGGCTCTCAGACCTTGCTCTGCTGGGCTGTAAACAAGCCACTCTGCCTCTGTGGGAGCCTCTGAAACTCCTCCAAGGACCCCCCACTCTGCAGGTAAACTGGTGGAAAATGTGTATTCTGGCTTGGTTTTGGCCAGCAAGGCGGATCCTGCCCGGCTGGGGCTGTGGGGGCAGCGGGGCTGAGCTGGGGGCTGCAGGTGGAGGGGGAGACCCCGGTGCCGTGGGTTTGGTCCCCGTGGGCTGTAACACCATGGCAGATGGGATGCAGCTCCCTCATTCCGGTGACTCATCCCTCCATCCATCCCAGCAAATGCCAGTCCCGCTGTGGGCTGCCTCTCCAGCAGAGATCCACCTTGCCCAAGGAAACTGTGGGCTGGAGTTTATTCCTGCTCCCAGAACCAGGTCTGTGGTGCTGCTGGCACACCCTCCTCTGCCCACGCCACGGGATGTGACCCATGGCTGCATCCCCAGCCATCCCCCAAAACAGTCCCTGCCCGCTCCCTGCCCAGGAAGTGACCACAGGGCTTTTCCAAGGCAGGAAAACTGTCAGGAGGGAACCAGGGGACGGAGAGGGGCTGCAGGTCCTCTCTGCAGGGGAATTTCCCAACAGCCATTATCCCAGGGAAGGGTTTGGGGTGGTGGCTCCTCTGCCCTTGTGCAGCCCTGGGGTGACAGCAGTGTGAGGATCCAACCTTGCACTTATCACACCTGGCATTACCCCTTGGAAAACACCCACTGCTTCCCATCTCTTCTAGCCATGCCCACCTCTTGCCTCCAGCCCATGCCCAGGGCTGGGAAGGATTGGAAGCTGCCCAGAGTGGGGTTGTGTCACTGGGAAGGGAGGGTGGAATGGAATGTGAGTGGTGGGTGCTCCCACCTCTCCCTGGCTGGCGGGAGGAAGAGGATGCCAGGGCTGTGCTGCTCTGTCCCGTGGTGCTGCAGGGCAGGAAGCACCTGGAGCTCTTTCTGCCAGGTGAGGAATGTGGCCGTGGGCAGCTGAGCCCCTGGTAGAGCCAGGGATGGAGAAACATTCCCCAGCCACCTGGGGAAATACACCCCTCATCCTGGACTGATTCCTGTGCCTGGCCAGCACAGGCAGGGGTTGAGGAGGACTGGGGAGGCTTTACAAGGAATGCACAGAGATGCACCACGAGGACCATGGTGTGACTCTTGGGGGTGGGCCTGTGCAGGGCTAAGAGTTGGACTCGATGATCCTCGTGGGTCGCTTCCAACTCGGCATATTCTGGGATTCTGTGATCTCTGCCCTTTTTGACTGCTCTGGCAGCAGAGCTGAGGCCAGGCCGGGTCCTGGGGGGCTGATTCTCCCCATCCTGGGGGGCTGATTCTCCCCATCCTGGGGGGCTGATTTTCTCCATCTAGGGGGGTTGATTTTCCCCATCCTGGGGGCTGATTCTCCCCATCTAGGGGGGTGGATTCTCCCCTCCTGGGGGGCTGATTCTCCCCATCTAGGGAGGTTGATTCTCTCCATCTAGAGGGGTTGATTCTCCCCTCCTGGGGAGCTGATTCTCTCCATCTAGAGGGGTTGATTCTCCCCATCTAGGGAGGTTGATTCTCTCCATCTAGAGGGGTTGATTCTCCCCTCCTGGGGGGCTGATTCTCCCCATCCTGCGGGGCTGATTCTCCCCATCCTGGGGGGCTGATTCTCCCCATCTAGGGGGGTTGATTCTCCCCATCTAGGGGGGTTGATTCTCCCCATCCTGGGGGCTGATTCTCCCCTCCTGGGAAGCCCCAGCCTGTGCAGCAGCCTCTGTCCCCACAGGGAGCCACAGCCATGCGTGTGGCCGTCATCGGGGCCGGGGTCATCGGGCTCTCCAGCGCCCTGTGCATCCACGAGCAGTTCCAGGGGCTGGTGCCCTCCCTGGAGCTGGAGCTCTACGCCGATCGCTTCACACCCCACACCACCAGCGACGGCGCGGCCGGGCTGTGGCAGCCCTACCTGAGCGATGGTGGCAACCTGCAGGAGACGTAAGGGACAGCAGGAGGAGGAAGAAGAGGAGGAGGAGGAGGCTGGAGCTGTTCCCCCCCCCAAAGGGGTGCCCGGGCACAGCCCTGCAGGGCTGGCAGAGCCACCACTCTCCTGTTCTCCTCGCAGGCTCTGGAATAAGGAGACCTTCGATTACCTCCTGGGGCACCTGCACTCCCCGGCAGCCAAGGAAATGGGTCTTTTCCTGCTTTCTGGCTACAACGTGTTCACTGAGCCGGTGCCGGTAAGGAGCGAGCCCCAGCAGGGCTGGGAAGGGCTCCAGTTCCTCCCCGGGTGTGGGCAGGACTGTGCCTCTTCCCAGCCAATGCTGCCGAACCCTTCCAAGTTTGCCTTGTGCCAGTGCCTGGGACATGATGTTTCCTGTGCCCTCGATGCCCTCCTGGTGTGAGGAAGGGCTGAGGGAGCTGGCAGAGCCTCTCCAGCCCTGGGGGCAGCCACACACCCACCTGTGTCCCTTTCCCCCCCTGCACACCCACCTGTGTCCCCCTGGGATGGGCTGTGTCCCTTTCCCTACCCCACCATGGCTTCTGTCCCTTGCTGACATGGTGATCCGGGTTCATTAATGGTCTCAGAACTTTTCCTTACTGTAGGACCCGTCGTGGAAGAACATCGTCCTGGGGTTCAGGAACTTGACACCAAAAGAACTTGAACTCTTCCCTGGTTACAGGTATTTTTCAGTCTGTTTTCTGGAATGTCAAGAAGGACAGGCATGGCTGGACACCTCCCTGTCATGGGACAATGGAGATAAGAAATTGCAGGTGCAGAAGTGTCCTTGTTTCCTGACAGCTGCTTCCCTTAAAATAAGTAGGAAATACCTCAAATAGCCATAAAAGCAGCAGCCCAGCATAGAAACCATTGCAGCTCCTTTCTTACCTCACCGGAGAGCATCAAAATGTGGGATCAAAGCCAGCAGGAGGTGTTTTATGCTGTAAACAGGGGACAACGTCCATGCATCTGTTGTGCAGGGGGCATTAGGATCTCAGGGGGAATTGTGGCCCCAGATCCAAGTGGCTGTTGGGAGCACTGGGGCAGGAGGCTCCTGTGAAGCTGCTGCAGGTCCTCACAGCCCTGTCTCCTCTGGTTTCAGCTATGGCTGGTTCAACACGGCGCTGATGCTGGAGGGCAGGAATTACCTGCCCTGGCTCACCAACAGGTGAGTGCAGAGCTGCCCCAGGCTGGGGCTGTGCTGGTCCTGCTCCTCTGACTGCAGGACACGGAGCCAGGGCTGGATTCTCATCCTGCACATCAGGCGTTGCCCTGGATCCTTCTGTCGTGCCAGGCTGCTGGCTCAGTTTAGGTGATGCTGGTTGATTTGAGGGATCCATCACTTGTCCCGCTGCATCTCTCACCTGCTCAGCTTGAACATTCCAGTAGCTCCCATGGGGCAGCACCACGGGAAACCTGAGCATCCTCCTTGCTCTCAGGAACCCTCAGTCTGTGCCCCCACAGAGGGCAGGGGAGGCAGCGATGCATCCCTGGAAGGGGGAAAAGGATCTGGAATTCCTGCTCACTGCCCCAGTGGGATATCAGTCTCTCCACTTTAATAATGAGCCCAGGGGTGTATTTTTGCATGACAAAAATGTAAGCAATGGGATCCTTGGAGCTGCATCCAAGAGTTTTTGGCAATGGGAGTATTTGGGCTTGATTTCATTCCTGTAATTCTAACACCGAGTGGGTGCCCTGGCACTGAACGATACACTTTCTTTTAATTTGCCAGTGACAAATGAATTTGTTCTTCCCAGGCTGACACAGAGAGGAGTGAAGTTTTTCCATAAGAAGGTTGAGTCTTTCCAGGAGGTGAGTGTGGGTGTGGAGCCAGGGCAGGGGGCACAGCCCCTCCCATGGAGCAGGAGCATCCACAAGCACGTGCTGCTCTGGGATGTCCTTGGCACCAGTGATGGGCCAGGGAGCAGTGGGAAGGCTGTGCTGAGATCCAGGAAACACATCCTACCAGGAAAGATAAATGGGCTTGGGCACCAAGAGGTGGCTGAGAGGGGATGGGTAGAGCATTAGTCCAGTGTGGAATGGCAGCTTTCCCTGCAATGGGTTCCCAGCAGGCGTGGGGTCTCAGCAGGAGCTGTGGTGGGGAAGCTGTGCCCTGGATCCAGCCCTTTTGGTTTATCCATCACTGAGCTCTGGGCTCATTCTGGAACAGGAACCTCATTCCCCAAGGGCAGCTGCTCCCAGCTGTGTCCATCTCTCCCCAGCTGTTCTCCCAGGGTGTGGATGTGGTGATAAACTGCACTGGGATGCGCTCGGGGGAGCTGCAGCCGGACCCGGAGCTCCAGCCTGGCCGAGGACAGGTCATAAAGGTGAGGTGGGACAGGGCCTGGGGCTCCCAAAAACCCACCTTGTACCATGAGGAAAACCTGTGTCCTCTGGGATAAACCATGGGCTTGTGGGCTGGACCCACACCAGGATCAGGTCCTGATTCCCAACAAGCACTGGTCATGTGAAATCTCCAGCCTGTTTCTCCATTGGGTGAGCACCGGGGGAGGCCAAAGGCATATGGCTAATAAAAAAGGGACATAAAATCCTTGGGAGAAGGGGAGGATTATTGGGGAAAATACAGGCTCATGCCAGTAGGAAGCTCCTCCTCTTCCCTACCTGCATTCCCATCTCCCTGTCTTCCCAGGGAACACAGATCCTGAGCAGAGGGTCCCACATCCAGATCCTGGTGTCCCTCCTGCTGCCCCCCGAGCCTGGCACCCCCCTCTCCATCTCCCCCTGACCCTCTCCCCTTGGTCTCCCAGGTCCTGGCCCCATGGGTGAAGCATTTCATCATCACTCATGACATGAAATCTGGGATCTACCAGTCTCCCTATGTCATCCCGGGGTAGGTGACAGTGGCCCAAGAGGTATGGCTGGTACTGGTGACATTCCCCTGTCTGTGTCCCCATAAGGCTGAATCCTGAGATCCTGGCCCAAAAGCACCATGTCCAGAGCTCAGGGAGTGGCTGTGGCCACGCAAGCCCAGCTTCCAGCACTTCTGCACTGCCCACCTGCTTCCCACCAGCAGCTGCTCAGGGAAGTTGGGATCTGTCTGAGGCATCAGCGTTTGCTGTGCCCAGGGAGCTGCACTGCAGGATAAATAAACATGTGCTGATCATCCCAGCTCTGCTCCTCCCGAGGGCAGGCAGAGCCCCTATCCTGGCACTGGAGAGGGCTTTTAAAATGGAACTCAAATGCTGCATCTCTGGCACTTCCCATTGTCCTAATATTCCAGGATTAGGCAAAAAGCCAGGATGTAAACACGAGCTGTGCCTGCTCACAGCCCCTGAGCAGTGTATTCCCAGTGATTCCTGATCACAGTCCCAGCTCCAGACAAATTCCTCTCCCTGTGTTTGTTTTAGCTGGAGCTGCCAGAGCAGCACCAGGCTGATCCCGAAGGAAGAGACAGATCCTCTTCCCTGCAGGACATCTTGGCCCTGGGAGGGTCCCTCCCACATGTCCCAGCCCTTTTCTTTTTGTGCTTCCCAGGGATCACACAAGGTTTTGGAAGGGTCCAGTCAGTACAAGCCCCCCTAGCACCTTCCAGCCTTAACCTGCCTCTTGTCCTCTGCTAATCCAGGAGAGTTTGGGCAGCAGCAGCACCAATCTGCTTCTCTGTGTGTCCCTCCAGAAGCATCCCGTTCCTTCCAGCTCTTCCCCAGGCAGGCAGGAGCAGTCCTGTTTGACAAGGATGGAATTATCTGCCTGCTTTGCCCAGACAAGGAAGGGCCTTTTGGGTGCTATGGGATTTAATGAGTGACTTGCTCATGAGCTGAGCAGGCACCGCTCTCCACCTGCTCATGTGGGAGTTTCTCCAGCAGGAATATGTTGCAGGCTCAGGGTGTAGCAGGACCCAACATCACACACAGAGTCCCCCCATGAGGTGACCCCACAAGGGACAGATGGGGACACTCACCCCATGTGTCTCCTTTGGCTCTGGGTGCAGGAGCGAGTTCACGGTCCTGGGAGGGATTTACCAGCATGGCAACTGGAGCGAGGAGAACAGTGCCCAGGACCACAGAACTGTCTGGGAGAGCTGCTGCCGCCTGCTCCCGGCTCTCCAGGTGGGTCACCCGGCCCAACACCCACTGCTGGGAGCTGGGGGGCTCGGGGATGTGGGAATGGGTGCTGGGACAAACCACAGAACCTCAGTGTTTCCGTGAGTCTGTATTTCTGTCCATCACGGACACCCAGGGCTCTTCCACCTGGCTGAGGGCCAGGCAGGGACAAGGTTTGTAGGAAAAATAATTCCTCCTGTAGCTGGTAAAAAAGCAGAATCAAAGCCTTGGGAGGTCTCAGTCCTTTGGTCGTGGTGTCCCCATGGCTCTAGGGAAGGGCTGGCATGGGGTGAGGCTGGTTTGTGTTCATTCCTGGTGCTGCTGGGGATTAGTGGGAAAGGCAGCAGGGAGCCTGGGCACAGGATGTGCCTCCCCTGCTCCACACAGGCTGCTGATGGGCAGCTGTGATCCCAAACTGTGCTGCCTGGTCACCCCTTGCAGCCCCCCAGGAGTTGTGGCAGGATTGGGGACCCCTCTCCCTGCTCTTCTCACGGACCACCCGGAGCCGTGAGGTTTGGCTGCTGTCATTCCAAGGATGCTGTAATTCCCAGGAATGCTGTGCAGATGCTGATGTGCTTTTGCTTCCAGACAGCAAAGATTGTTGGTGAGTGGACTGGCCTGAGACCAACACGGCCCCAGGTTCGCCTGGAGAGGGAGAGCATCCGGCACGGGAACCTCCAGGGAGAGGTACGTGCACAGCCCCGGGGCTGAGAGTGATTAGTGACCGTGTTAATTATGCTCCAGTCACAGTGGAGGAAACACCTACCCCCAGCTGGTGCCCTATGCCCTCACTCCACCAACAGCCAGGGAATTCTTGATCCTTTCCAGCCCAGTGTCGGAGAGAAATGTCAGAGACACTGAAACAAGATATTGATGAGGCTGCCCCGTCCCTGGGAGTGTCCAAGGCCAGGCTGGACAGGGCTTGGAGCAACCTGGGCTAGTGGAAAGTGTCCCTGCCACGAGATGAGCTTTGAGGTCCCTCCCAACCCAAACCATTCTGTGATTCTCCCCAGGTGATCCACAACTACGGCCACGGCGGGTTCGGGATCACCATCCACTGGGGCTGTGCCATGGCAGCAGCCCGGCTCTTGGGGAGCATCCTCCAGGAGAAGAGGAAGGTGGCCAGCTCCCCACAGCCCCGCCTGTGAGTGCCTGCTCTCCCTCCTGTGAGTGCTGGCTCCCCTGGACCATTGTGGCACCAGTAGTTTAGAAATTCCCCAGCCATGGAATAGCACAGGGATACACGTGGGTGCCAGACCCTCCAGGGCTCCTGCTCTGGCCACAGTGCCTGGTTTCCAGGTCGCTGCCCTTTTCCTGCTGGCTCAGCTCCCTCCACAACCTGCCTAAGGAAGGGCTTTGCAATATGGACTAGTTACCCGTGGCAAAGCACGGTCCTGTCTGGGATCAGCCTGCAAAGGGCCCTGACAGTCCTGCCCTTCATCTGCACACGGGACAGGATCTGAAACGGAGCCGGTGCCACCCGAGGTCTGCCCTGCTGCTCCAACACCCAGCGTGTAATTAGATTTCCAGGCTCTCCCCAGGAGGCAAAAGCTCCTTAGTAGGAAGAAGCTCTGGCGCTCCCAGGGAAGTAACAGGAGCTCTGGGAGCACGTGCCTGGGTTCCACCAGTTTTCCTCACATTCCTGCCAGGACAAAGCACCTGGTTAGTGTAGCTGGGAACAGACAGCAGCACTTGCCTAAAATGGGCTTTCCAAAGGATGTTTTAGCAACAAAAGCAACTTGTTCCAGGCCTGGACTTGCCAGACTCTATATATAGCAGAGAGCAAAATAGCTGTTCTTGTCCCTAAAACTCCCACGGGCTCCTTGGTTTCCCATTTCTCCTGGCTGTGGGACACAGCTCGGAGAGGGGCTGGCTCGGGGCAGGCTGTGCTTCCCAGAGGAGCTGGGGCAGCTCCCAGGAGGGCAGCACCTTTTGGGCTGTTCAGGGATGCTCCTGGGGACCCAACACACTGTTCTGAAGACACAGCCCAGCTGATTTTCCCATGCCATGTGTCCTTCCTGCACTGCAAACCATCCCAGGCAGGGCTCTGGCTGCTCAGGCAGCACTGGCCTCCAACCCCAAGGCTGTCCCAGCACAGTGCCTGACTCACTCTCCTCCATGGATAACTGTTCCTTACTCCTCAGTGATGCAGCTCCTCTGTCCCTGTGACTCCGTGTGCCAGGAATAGCTCCACAGCCTGGGCTGTGCTGCACCTCAGGGATGGGAGATGCTGCAGCTCAGCTGGGCTCCTTTCACCTCCCAGCACCTGGAATGAACACAGGCCCAGGAGAAGCACAGGTTGCCTGTCCCCAGAGCAGCTCCTTGCCCCAGGACCCTGATTTGCTGCTTGTTTCCCCAAGGAAAAGAGATGCTCCTGGAGGTCTGGAGGAAGCACTGAGCTGGAGAAGGTCTGTGCACAGGGATCAGAGCTCTGGGCTCATCCTGGTGCTGCTCTGGAGGTCTCTGTGGCCCTGAGACCCCCCAGCCCCCTCAGTCCCACACCCAGCGAGTGACCCCGTGTGCTCCCCAGCTCCCCCTGAGCTCTAATGAGGGACCTGTAAATTGGCTGTCCCCTTAAGGCAGCAATGGTGACTCTCACCATGAGGACCAGCTGCCCTGTCCCTTCCTCTCCTCCTGTTAGACAGGTGTGGGGGGGTTGTAATTCCCTTTTCCCTGACACTGCAGCGCTGGCAGAGGGATATTACATGGGAATTCTCATGCCTGTGGAACTCCAGCCCAAGGAAAGGACTCACTGCTGAGTGAGAGCAGGGGTTGAAGTTCCTCTGGCTGGATTTTGGCCCGAGGCTGGTGCTCCTCACATCCCTGGGAAGTACAAAACATCCATGGTCATTTGGGCTGCCTGGCTGCAGGACATCATCCCTCGGGCTGTGCTGACAAAATCCAGGGAAGGGAAGGGTCTGGAAACTGGGAGCAACTGTCAGGCTCAGTCTGTCCAAAGGGTTTTCCACTCTCTGGCAGCTCTCCTGAGATGCTGCAGCCACAGGGCAAAATCAGGAACAGGGCAGGAAAATGAAAACAAGAGCTGGAAAAAATTCACTGTCAATTGATGCTGAACCCAATGGTCTGTGATTCCACCTCAGGGGAACTGAATCCCCCTGATTTCACTTA
Source organism: Xenops minutus (assembly GCA_035221455.1). Lineage (NCBI taxonomy): Eukaryota > Metazoa > Chordata > Aves > Passeriformes > Furnariidae > Xenops > Xenops minutus. Next base: position 10,111,615 of record JAWWEE010000034.1, on the reverse strand, counting down.
TTCCAAATACAACACAATCAGGATCATGTTCTCCTCCACTGTAAATTCAAGCCACGTGTTCTCAGGACAGCTATGCTGGAAGGGCAGGGGAGCAGCAAATCATGGTGTGCCTTCAGTGAGCAGCTGCTGCCTCTGATCTCAGAGCCTGCAGCAGCCCCTGTCATGTGATCTCACACGGCCTCTCAGGAAACACGAATGATTTGACCTGTGATTTTATTTACAGGTTAATTTGGTTTGTTTTCTGAAGGCCAAGGTTTAAAATGTGTGAACAATAAAGGCAATATTCAAACATCTCACATGTGGTGCTTTTCCTTCCTAATAATGGCACGGGCAGGGCCTCCAATGCTAATTCCATAGGAACATCCCAGTAGATCATCATTCCATGTCTCCACCCACATTTTTCCTGAACATTTCATCCTGCAGGACGAAGAGTCATCATTCCACATTCTGAGATGACAAGTGAATGTGAAACATCATGGTGGGGAGGTCTGTAGTTGCTGTCAGGCTCCAGGGCATCAAGAACTCACAGAAATCATTGAAGGGTTTGGGTTGGAAGAGATCTTGAAGCTCATCCAGTTCTCCCCTGCCATGGGCAGAGATACCTTCCACTGTCCCAGGCTGCTCCAAGCCCTGTCCAGCCTGGCCTTGGACACTTCCAGGGATGGGGCAGGTACAGCTTCTCTGGGCACCCTGTGCCAGGGAATACTGTCTGGACATTTCCTGCACGTCCTTTCCCAACACACACAAAAAACAAAACTCCACCTCATGTCCAGAGTCAGCACATTTCAGGAACTCCCAGTTCTCCACAACGATCTCCTGTGACCCAGAACAAAGCTGGAAACACGTCAAGAACCAGGAAAGTTTCCCTCTGTGACCAAACAGCAGCTCCAGTATTTGGGACAACTCATGTCAGAGCTCCAGAAGTGTTTGGACAATGCTCTCAGGGACAGGGTGGGATCCTTGGGGTGTCCTGTGTGGGGTCAGGGCTTGGATGATCCTTGGGGGTCCCTCTGAACTCCAAATGTTCTGTGATTCCAAGAACAAGCTCTAGAAATGCCAAGAAGTAACCACAGAAGAGGGAACATTCTCCCAATGTTGCTTCAGCCCCACCAGCCCTGCTGTGGTTCCCAGCTATGTCCACTCCCAGGAATAAGACTCTCCATGCCAGTGGCTGCACAGGCTGGGACAGGGAAGATTGATGCATTGGGGATGAGAACATCCTGCTTTAGCACACGAAGGATTTGCAGCTCATTAGTCATTTTTGACTCAAACTTGAACAACCTCATGTTTGTAAAACTATTGGACATCAAAACAAGAGTATCAGTTACAGAGCAGAGGAACAGTCAGGGCTGGGCACTTCACTATGTTCTAGAAAAATCAGAGGTAAATGAAAGGTTTCTGTTAAAAGGTAAATAAAGAGAAGGAATTCTCCCTGCCCTGAAGTCCAGAGACACGTTGAGCCACCTGCTCCCAACACACCCAGCCAAGAGGCCAGACTGGCTGGGCTTTGGTGTCCAAACTGAATTAACTATGAAAATCAACTAAAGATTTAAGATAATTTAAAAGATCTTGGAATGGTTTGGGTTGGAAAGGACCCTAAAGCTCATCCAGTGCCACCCCCTGCCATGGGCAGGGACACCTTTCACCAGCCCAGGTTGTTCCAAGCCTCATCCAACGTGGCCTTGGACACTTCAGGGATGGAACATCCACACTATTTAGCTGTGGTGAGGTTCCCCTGGGAACAGCAATCCTGTGACTTTTCTTTGAGTCCAAATACACAAAACACACAGAAAACCAGTCAGAGCTGCAAAGTGCTGAGCCCACACCGTGCTTCTCAAACCTCTGAACACCAAGACAAAAGTAAAAGGAGAGTTATGACCCTTCCTAAACATCCCCCAGAACAGCCAAAACCTCTTTACTGAAAAAACTATTTATTTGTTTAACATAAAATATCTAATGTGGACTTAACTCTCCCGGACCAGGAACCAAAGGAGTATTTTACAACAAGCTTGATACACACCAAGTTTTTTCAACATTAAAATGTAAATCCAGCTCAGAAACTGTACATTCAGACACAGGAAACATTCAATGCTCTCTCGGCAAGAAGTTTGGAACAACAAATCATCCCATCAAAGCTCACTTGGAGAATTCTTTTCCCACGCCAGCTTGGCACATTCGTGTCTTGGACAGTTGGCAAATGTGAATCCCACAATTCTGTCTGAATTCCAAATGATCTCACAGAACAGTTTGAAATGAAGCAGTTACAGGAATTCCTTCCTCAGTGAAAAACACTCAGTGTGGAAAACAATCTTTGGAAGCTGATTTTCTACATAAATGGTGCTGCCTTATTGACAGAATCGACCTGTGGTGATTGAGAGCTGTTGTGTGGCGACCTAAATGTTCTCAGTTTTACAGTGAACAAGCTCCTTCTGTAATTAATTATAAGCAAATACCTGCAAATCCTGAATTCCAGCTGTTTCTCCTGCTGAATTCAGAGGTGGGATCAGCTCTGGTGGGCTCCTCCCTCCTGCTCAGCTCATCCAAACCCACAAATATCCACAGGAGTTTCTCCCAGACTTCAGTGAGCCTTGGATGAAGCTTTAGGTATCCCCTAAATCAAAGGCCCAGCAGGACCAATCGTGGTATTTATATCATTAAACACATTTTTAGTGCAGAATTCATAAAAAGTGAAAAGCAAAAATGCCTTTAATTGTTGTTTTTTACCACTGTAAATGTCACAGGTTAAAAGGGACATATTCAACAGCATCAAAACTTGGCATTCCCTACAAATCTTTACCTGGGAAATAGTTTATCTGTAGGACCCAGGTGTGCATGAGCAGATAGACCTCCCCTAAAACTCTCTAAAGGCCATTGCAATTCTTCAGAACTGCTGAATATTTGCCTAAGAAACGAGGTGAAACGTGAACAATAACCCTGGAAAAGCAGAATTTTAACTGAGGGTAATGAATAACCCCAGGCTGGGGGTGGGTTCTGCAGCCAGGGCTGTCCTGCCCTTTGATTCCATCCCCTCTAACCAGGCTCAGCTCCAGAGGCCCCCCCCCGTTTTGGGGGACACAGCCCTGGGAACAGCTCATGGCAATCCCACAAGGAGAGGGGCACAGGAGCACCTGGATGTGACCTGTGGGACTGGAATGGCCTTGAGGGACTTGAGCAGCAGGAGGAAGAGGATGGAGCATCAGGACTGTCACCAAAGGGGAAACGGTCCCACCACGCAAAGGCAAACCCAGCTCCAGCAGCTCCCAGCCCCAAATCTCCCAATTCCAGCACATCCCAACCCCAGCAGATCCCAGCCCAGCAGGTTTTCCTGCTCACTGGCCACCCATGTGGGACAATAATCTGATTAAACCCATCCCAGAGCTGCTTTCCCAGTGCTGTGTCCCATCTCCTGCACACTGGAGGGGCAGTCCAAGGGAAAGCAGGGAAGCTGTGGCTGCCCCATCCCTGGGAGTGTCCAAAGCCAGGTTGGAGCAGCCTGGGCCAGTGGAAGGTGTCCCTGCCCGTGGCAGGGGGTGGGTCTGGATGGGCTTTAAGGTCCTTCCAACCCAACCCCTGCTGAGATTCTGGGATTCTCTGGCTCTGCTCTGCTCTGAGCTGCCCCAAACACACGGGGAGAGTGACCCAAGGCCAACCTGGCAGAAGGGGGTGAACACAAAGGAGTTGTAGGTGTTGCCAGTGCCAGGAGAGCCCTGCCCATTTCCTGGGAGCAGCTGGAGCCTGAGCTCACAGGGCACAGGGACAGCAGGGCCAGGGAGAACCAACCCAGCTGGAGTGGTGCCATCACCCACAGCTGATCCCGAGGATCCCCTGGGATCTCAATTCACTTTTGTGTCCCTGGGAAAAGCCAAGTTTGCCTGTTTACACCAACCCCTCATGGACTCTTTTGCTGAGCCCCCAGTGGGGACTGGAGGGACACTGGTGCCTTGGCAAACTGGGACTGTTCCCAGAGAACACCCCCCCACACATAACACCAGCCCCCTCTTTGGCCTTTGCCATTACCCTGAGTTTCCTCGGGTTTTTTAAGGAATTACCCACTTCTATTTTCACTCCAGTCTCTGAACAACGAGTCTGACACGTGGTGGAGCATTGCACTGCCCAGTGCTGGGAGAGCCCCAGGGACAGCTGGGCCCAACAGGGGTCACTTGCTCTGCACCAAACACGGGCTCAGGGGCCTGTTCCTGCCCCCAGGAATGGGACCTGCTTCCCAGGATACCTAAAATATTCAACTGTGCAAAAATGTATCACACACTCACCTGTGTTTATGTGAGACCCCTGATCAGACAGACCAGAAAAACACAGCCCAGGATGAGCACAGAGTCCACCTCACTCCCAGCTGGGTGTGTTCCACAGTCTGGAATCCTGAAAATACACTGAGGCCTGGAGGAGGCAGCTCTCAGATCCTCACACATTCCCACAGGCTCTGCAATGGCATTTCCTGCCCACTGAGAGGTTTCTGAGCTTGTCCTCACCTGAACTCCGTGACATTCCCTGGCAAGGGCAGGATCGTCACCTCGAGGAGCCTGAGGGAGGATGTTCCTGTGATTTTTGTTCCTTTATGCAACCATTCCAGCTACATTCCTTTGTCACCAGTCAATGTACAATCAGCAGCTCTGGAGAAGTCCTGCCCAGCTGTCAGGAGGCCAGCTTTTGTTGGGAGACACTTGGAAGCAGCTCCTCCAGCTCAGGTTCTGTCTACAAGGCTGTGAGAAGGTGTTCAGGTAAATGGAGCAGGAACACAGCTGGATGCATGGAGAGAACCACAGGAGTGTCCACCTCCACACTCTAAGCAAGACAGAGTTCAGGGTTTCTGGTAATGGCAGAGAACTCAAATTCTGCTCCAAACCATGAGGATTTAAAAGCTGGACTTGATGATCTCGGAGGTCTTTCCCAACCTTAATGATTTCATGAGTTAATTTGTGATATAAGGATGCAGCTCTGCAGCAAATACCACCTCCAGTGCTCCAGCTACCTGCCTGGGATGGGAGAAACATTCAGGAATTCATTTCCAAGCAATCCACGCCTGTCAAATCTCCAGGAACAGAACCCACAACCAGGGGAACTGCAAAGCACAGGCTGGTTTGCCAGAACCACATTTTCTTGTTGTGTTTAATGGCTAAAAGTGCAAGGCAGGCAAGTAATTGCTAGTGTAGTGTATGGAACCCCCAGTGCTGGGCCAGGGACACAATGAACAGCAGTCTCTTGTTTCCAGGCTCAAGAGCTCCATGTGCAGTTACAGCTGATGCTGGGCCACAGTCACTCGGGGATTTGCTTGGCACGGGACGTTGAAGCTGAAGAGCTGACCATGCAAGCATGACAGAGAAACACCCTTCCTGCCAGACTCCGAGGGATGTGTGGATCACACCCCTCTCCATACCCATGGAAGGTTTTGATGAGTGTGAGCAAAGAGCAGCAGACACAGTTTGCTGAGTTCACCCCCAGCTCCTGCAGTTTGACATGTGGCGTTGGCAGTGACGACGCTCAGCGTTCGATGCTTCAGGCTCGGAGGTTTGGGGAGACATCCTGCTCCTGGCGTTCCTTCTTCCCACGTGCCATCACTCCTGTGATTCCCCTGGGGAATGGGATCCTCTCCCCACCATCTCCTGGCCCCATTCCTTGTGGCTGGACTCCTGGAGGCCACGGCCCTTGGTCTCGATGGGCAGGAAGCAGGAGGCCAGGGCAGCCAGCAGGCAGCAGCCACTGTAAACCACCAGGGTCAGGTACACTGAGGACTCCAACATCACCTGCAGGGAACAGGCAGGGAGGGCAAAGCAGAACCTCAGCAGGGGAACAAACACAGGGGCTCATGTAGGCTCATGGAGGAGTAGAAATTTTAATTACAATGTTGGGAAAAAAGTTTAATTTCCACTACAGGGAGGGAGAGGGACATTTTACCTGGGCAGATCATGCCAGGACAAGGGCAATGGTTTAAATCAAAACTGGGGAGATTTAGATGGGATATTGGGAAGAAATTCTTGGCTGTGAGGGTGGGCAGGCCCTGGCACAGGGTGCCCAGAGAAGCTGTGGCTGCCCC
>JAWWEE010000034.1:10090306-10105466 GCA_035221455.1 Xenops minutus | reverse complement strand
AGAAGCTGTGGCTGCCCCATCCCTGGAAGTGTCCAAGGCCAGGCTGGACAGGGCTTGGAGCAACCTGGGCTAGTGGACAGAAAAGCAGGTTCTCCATCACCTTCATAGAATTATGGAACTGTTACAGCTGGAAAAGACCTCCAAGATCATGGAGTCCAACCCTCCTGTGCCTCCAGCCTCAGAGGAGAAGGGATCTTACCTGTGCAATGAAGGGGGTTATGAGGGCTCCCACTCTTGCCATTCCACTGCATGTTCCCAGGCCCAGAGCACGTGTGGCTGTGGGATAAACCTGAGCAGAAAACACCAGCCCATTAATGCCAGTGGGAAGTTCTCTGCCTTTCACTCCTAGATCAATGGAAATTACTAAGGGATGCCACAGCAGGTTCTGTTAGACAATGGCAATGAGATCTACAACTCAGATCTGGGCTGGAGTCCATTGTGAAAAGGCCACCAAAATCACTTTCCCCCATGTTCTCCCTCCCCTTAGATATTCTCATTCCCAAACCAACACCCTTACCTCAGGAGTGTAAACATAAGCAGCCTGAAATCCTCCAGAAATAAAAGCTCTTGCAATGAAGAGCAGCACAGTCAGAACATTCCTGGGAGAAGAAAGAGGAGAGCAGAGTTTGGGACTGTTTGGTCCAGCCTGATGGGTTCACTTGGAGACAAGGGCAATAAAGATGCTGAATTTATTAAAACCATTCCCTTTGGCTTTTCTAATGAACCACTTGCATTTTTCCTGGACCTTTAATATTACAATGATGCCGAGCAATGTGCATTCCCACAATCCCATCAGGGTTCTAAGTCTGTTCCTTCTAACTGAGAGCTGAGGCCTATTGAAATAAAAATGACATCCAGGAGAAGGAAATGAGAGCCCACCTTTCCTGTTTAAAAGACCTATCCCAATTGCCACCTGGATATGTGTAATTTTATAAGGTTTAATTTACAAGGTTTCTGTATTCTGAGGTTTTGGACAGTGCCTGAAAAGGTTCAAATTCAGATGTGATTTAAAAGTGCCCAATGGTTACATCCTACTTAGACTCAAACTCTTATTTTTCCCCTTTGGATTGCTCTGTCCACAAGTTTATAGTGAAGGATTTCTCCTCTCCTGCTTCTTTTACTTTCCTTCCAAACCCCGGTGAGAAAACCCAACCCCAGCCTTAATTCTTCACTGAGCACAACCATCCCATGGCTTTTCAAACCACCAGTTCCAGTTCTCCTGCCTCAACCAAGAGATAACATGGATGGATTTGACATTCCAGTTGTTGCCTGTGTTGTACCCACCTTCCAACACAGAGGAACAGCAGGAGGCTGCAAAATGAGAAGACAAGGAAGGACAGGGCCATGGTTTTCTTGCGGCCAATCCGGTCGATGATCCAGAGTGTCACCAACACCCCTGTGGAAGAGGCCAGGTGAGTGCTGGGAACAGCCAGGGGGGAGGATGGGAGGGACAATCCACTCTGCCATCCCTGAGGCAATTCTCCCAGATCCTTTCAAAAGCTGATGTACAAGTGTGGGGATTATCCCACAGGCAGAGCTGCCAGTGTTGTATCCAGAGGTGCCCTGTTAATACTCCCCACTCCCAGCTCAGTGGGTGTGAGGATCAAAGCAGCCCCTCCAGCTCCAGCCTCACTCCAAGGTCCACCCTCACTCCTCTGCCCACTGTCCTCTGCCATCCTTCCCACAATGACTGTTGGGAGTGACTGTGCATGTTTATCAGTCATACCCACAACCTTTCACCATTTAAATGGTTTCTATAACCATAACCTAGAGCAGTGGGAACACTCTGATTGCTGCCTCGTGGCATTATTTCACTCAGATTGACACTGAGGGATCACCTACAGCTGGACAATCGGAGGCTGTCACACACCATCCTGCTTGTCCTGTGTCAGACTGTTCATTGAAACTCACAGAAATTCATTGAAAATGCCTAAAAATCACAGAATCAGGACTGAGGCTGGACATAAAGATTCAGGGAGCAAGTTCCCCGTTGACTCCCTGCACTCACCACCCTTTAACAATACTCATTTATGGGTGGAAATTCAAGTGATTCTGCCCCTTGGATTGAATTGTTTTTCCTCCTCTGAATGCCTGATGTGTTGTTTAGATGAAATGCACAGTCAGAGGGGCCATCCCAGGGCAACTCCTGTTGATTTTCCGTGGAGTGATCAGAGCAGGGAAGGGAGAGCCACCACTGTGGCACTGCAGAGTCCAGGCAAGGAGCTCCACGTGCTGTGGGAGCCACGTTGGTATTAGACCAGTCAGACCAGTTCCATGGCTGGTCCCAGAGCCCTTTCCCACCACCCTAGGCAGGGAAGAATTGGTGCTTCCCATTGCCACTCACCAGGGAATTCGGAGAGGGTTGTCCAGAGCAGGTCTGTGTAATCCTCCTCTGTCAGGTACTCACAGGTCAGGCTGCACTTTGCTTTGACTTCCTGCCTTCTGCTGGATACTGGGGGAGGAAAAAGGAAAGAAATCAAAATTTTAATATATTTTAAGTAATCTCTTTCCTGTTTATGTGTCTTTACCACTCTGCTGAAGTTTAGGAAGGGTTGCACTGAAAGGACTGGCACTGATTCCCTTCACCCACTACCCTTTAAAAATACTCCTGGAAAGTCACTGAGGGGTAGAAATTTGAGATTCTGCCCCTTGGATTGAACTGTTTTTCCTCCTCTCACTGCCTTAGGTGTTGCCTGGATGGAATGTACAGAGGGGCCAATCCAGAGGAATTCCTGGTGATTTTACCTGAAGGGCAGAGCTGACACTGAGCAGTTTGTAACAGGTTCTGTGGCAGCTTTCTCACCACTGTCCCCAGGAAAACTTCCACCTCCTTATCACCTGTGCAGCCTTAGATACCCTTCAGTCCAGGGCTCAGACAGTGAACAGAATGAACCCCAGTAATTCAGTTTCTCCCCACAGAAATTGGGATACCAGCACTTCCTGTGCTCTGGAACACTGGATAACCCCAGGGCCCTGTAAACCCAGGGGTTTTTAGGGGCTGCATCCTCCTCTGGGGAGAAAAGCAGAGCCAAAGCCCTCCAATCCCTAATCCCTGCTGTACAACCCCGGCATCCCAGTCTGCTCCCAACACTCCCCCTGCTCTTGCAATGATTTTCCAGCTTCCAGGCAACTTTCCCTAATGACAAGTGTTCTGGACACAGTCAGCCCTCCCCTGGGGAATCAGACTTTTCAAGCCTCTTCTTAATGCTGTCAAAGCACCGTTTTTTATTCCCCCCTCCAAAAACCTGCAGCACAAAGGATGATTATTTCCCCCCATTATCTTTTTCCTCAGCAGGTTTTCCCATCTGAAGAGCCCAGCAGCTCCACAGCAGCAGTTTCTCTCTCTCAGAACTAATTAGCTCTGTCAAACCTGCAAACTCCTATTTATTCCATCACTTTTTTTCTCCTCAGGAAGAACAGATAACAGCCCTCCCCTGAAGGCTGTCTTGCTGTTTTACCTTTTGGGCTCAAAAACACTGCAGGACCTCTCTGCCCTGTGCAGGAGATGAGGAACAGTCTATAAAAATGTTTAAAATAAACTTACAACTCAGCCACCTTCCCTCCCAAATCAACTGCAGAAGGTGAGCTAATAAAAGGTATTCTACCATATTTAAGAAGAAAATATGGATTAGTACTCACTGCTGCACACATCTCCTGCCTGGAAGAACTCTGTAGTTAATAAAACTAACCCATAATATGAAAAGGCATTGGAAAACCTGCAAGGAAACAAAGGAGAGAGGAATTCTCAGCTGGTCAGACTCAGACTAAACAACATGAATCAAACCTGAACCCACGGTGGGAGGAAAAGCACTAAGTGCTACCCCCAGGGCTATTTCCTACCAGCGTTTAGAAAGTAAAGGTAATTTCACTGGGAATGAGGGTGATTGGGTGGTTTAAGGAATTACAAATCGATACACGTCGGGGTTTGGGGTTTTGTTGGGGGTTTCTTGAGAAGGAAGTTACTGTAAAATACCCTCACTAAGAAGCACTTAGGGCTGTGCTGGCACTGAAGTTTCTGTGCCCTCTTACCATATAAACCAGAGCAACAACGTGGTCCACCTGAAGTGGGGAGTGAAAAGGTCCCTCATCTTCCCTCGGTCTTCCTGTTGAAAACAAGCAGAGATCAGATGATCAGGGAACTCAGGGGTCCCGGGCTGGGGGATACAGGGTGGCAGGAAACATAGAATTCCACACTGGTTTGAGGTGGAAGGAGCCTTAAAGCCCATCCACTGCCACCCCCTGCCATGGCAGGGACACCTCCCACCAGCCCAGGCTGCTCCAAGCCCTGTCCAACCTGGCCTTGGACACTCCCAGGGATCCAGGGGCAGCCACAGCTTCTCTGGGCACTCTGTGCCAGGGCCTGCCCACCCTCACAGGGAGGGATTCTTTCCCAATATCCCATCTAACCCCATCCTCTGGCAGTGGGAAGCCATTCCCTGTGTCCTGTCCCTCCATGCAAGGGATAATAAACCCATAGGACTGTGTTCTACATTCCAGCTGAGGGCTTTCCAGGAGCCACCCTGGAGCTAGGATCCAAGGAAGGGCTTAATGCCCATTTTAAAGGTGCTTTTCATTTTCAAAATGAGAAATTAACCCTTCCTGACCAGGAAGGAGGAAGATACAGAACCCCTTGCATGCTTTATTTGGCTGAGGCACTAAGACCAAAGAGAACATTGATTCTTGGGTACTAAAGCACAAGTGAGCAGGGCCCAGCTCCCCTCTATCCCAGGGACTGCCACGCCTGGACACACCTGCCTGGACACGACCAGCTTTCCCAGAGGCATCGGAGCTCCATTGTCTGTTGCAATCCTCTTCAAAGTGGCCAGTGCTTTCTCCTGGTTCCCAGACAGCACATCATACCTGGCACTCTCTGGCAGCCACTGAGGGAGCAAAGCAGGTCACACACACAGGGATGTCACAGACAGCGGGAAACACGCTGGGATTTTCCTTGGGGGAAATCAAAGGGACTCCAGCACAAGGGAGGACTACAGAAATAATGTCTAAGAATGCAAAGAATCACCTCATCAGGCTTTAAAAACTGCAACCCCCCCATTTTCCCCAAAACTCAGAACTCTTTCCCTTCAGTTCCCTTGAGAAATGTTGGGCATTTTCGCAGGTCCTTCTCCTCATCTCTTCCCTATAGGAATGGTAAAACTTCCAGGGCAGCAAACATTCCAAAATTCGTATTTTTAAGCCACTTTTAACTTCAAATGAGGTTGTGAACATCTGTATAACTGAAGGGATTCCTGAAAAACTAAGGAATCATAAAAGGTGCTAAATCACCTGACAAGGACATTTAGCTATGAGGAGACTGGCAAATCTATCACCTAATAGATAATAAAACACATCACTGAAGCTCAGGTTTAACTCATATACATCTCATTTTGGAATTTGACTCTGCAGATTTTACCCCTCGTTTGGGTGGATTTTTAAGTGGAAAGTCATGATTTTGACGAACTCTAAAGAGCAACCAGGGAAATAACACCAGCTTTGGATAAAGTGTTGATTCCACTGAGCTGGCTTGAAACAAAGTCATTAAACTGGAGAGGCTTCCAGGCCTGATCTCACAAAATTCCAGCCCCCCACCATTGCCCTCCAGCAATTCCAGACACAAGCACAGCTCTCCCTGGAAGGGTTTCAGTAGCACCCTGTGGAAAGAGTGTTTTTGCCATTATTTCAGGTATTTCACAGAACCCCACAGAGAGCCCAGAGCTGCTGTGATTTCCTCCACAGAACTGGGGGAAGTGGGAACTGAGGGAACACACAGCAGTCCTTGGAGGAAATACCTACAAAACACAGGCCAGCGAAGAGCAGGAGGGGCAGGGCAGAGAGGATGAGCAGCCAGCGCCAGCCGAGCGTGGGCATCACCAGCACTGCCAGGAGCACCTCAAACACAGTCCCCAGGGCCCAGAACACCTGGGGGAGGGAAAACAAACAGCACACGTGAGGACAGCAGTGTTCCTAAGGTCTCCCTCCTTGCAGCATTCCAGGCTGTGCCCTCCAGGGATGGCAGGAGGGAGGAATGCCAGAGACATTCCAGGTCTGCACCTGTGTGGGAATTGAGCCCAAGCTCTCTAGGGGGGGTTGTTTAAATGTTCCTTTCCCAGCGTTCCAGTGCCTAAAGGGGCTCCAGGAGAGCTGGAGAGGGACTTTGGACAAGGGATGCAGGATTATTATTATTATTATTATATTATTATTATATGCAGGATTATTCTCCTTCACCTCAGGAATCCCCTTTGCTCTTGTCTAACACTCAGAATTTGTTTCTAACCCTGGGCTGCAGCCAAACTGTGGCAGAACAGGTGACCCAGAAAGGAGCAATTCATGTCCTGAACTGTTTTTACAAAAGATTATTTAACTGACTGTAGGATTAGCCAGAAGGTGTCTTAGGAGACTGATTTTGCAGTTCTGGCCCTGACCCTCCAACCATCCATTCAAGGGCTGTGAATTCTGCCTTAAAATATTCATAGGGTAAAATCTGCTCCCTTGACTTTGACACATTTGGATGAAGACTTGGAGCTGAATTTAACCCTGGATTTATGGAACAGTCATTCCTCCAAATCCATTACTGGATTGCAGATGAATTCCACTAGGGAATGACACCCAGTGCCCCCGCTGTGCTCACAGCACTCCCTCTGCAGCTCTGGGGGAAATTAATCAGAAAAAAGGGCAAATTCAGCACAGAGTGGAGAGTGACAGGGAAGCTTCCTGTGCTTTTGGACCTGAGCTGGTACCACACAACTCAACTCCACACCAGTGTGGCCAGACAAGGCTTGACTGCAGCTCTGGGGGGTTCCAGGCAGGAGGATGGAGTGGATGTAACCAGCAGCAGGATCTGACCCTCCCAGGGTCAGCACACACTGCTCACCTCTATTAATAAAATGCACTTTGCTCTGGCTTTCATTGGAAGGAACTCAGCATATAAAGTCACCCTGCAGAGAGGAACAGAGAGAAAATGTCACATTAGCATGGGGAGGAAAATGCCCTGTCAGCACAAACACAAAGGTTCAAACATCCCCTCTGCCTTTCAATTAAACTGCCAAACCCAGGCTTCAGTTTGGCAGGAGCATTTCATAAAAAATGAATAGAAAAGAGGAATTTGGGCTTGTGAATATTTACTTACGACTGAGGGACTCCTCCAATGCCAAAGCCCACGAGGCCCCTGAGCACCAGGATCCAGCTGTACACGGGGGCAAACCCACTGAGGATGCCATAGTAGAGGGTCCACAACACGCTGATCTTCAGGCCCTGCGTGGAACAGGAGTTACAAACATGAGCTCCTGCTGCAGCACAGATTACCCAGGGACAACACAGAGCTTCAAACCCCCTCCATTCCATGGCAGGTCAGTGCTGCAGGTGCTTAGCTCTGCTTCGTGCCTGTGGACTGTGACACTTGTGAACGTGGAATCCCAGAGTGGTTTGGGTTGGGAGGGACCTGAGAGCCCATCCAAGCCCACCCTCTGCCATGGGCAGGGGCATCTTCCTATAACCCAGGTTGCTCAGGGCTCCTGCAGCCTGGCCTTGGACACTTCCAGGGGTGGGACAGCCACAGCCCCTCTGGGCATCCTGTGCCAGGGCCCTCGTGCACCGAAACCCCCACGCTGCAGGAATGGTGGGATATGTTCCAGGAGGAGCTGCAGACTTACTGTTTTTCTCCCATACTGGTCTGAAATGTTTCCCCAGAGGGTGGAGCTGGACATCATTCCCACAAACACCACCTGTGAAACACCAGGAAACGTTTTTCTTATTAATGACAAGAGCAAATTGCAGTGTGACAGCAAAAAGAATAAAATTTTCAGGGAAAGCAGCAAATTTCAGCCCTAACAACAGTGAGACACGTCTAGGGGGGCACTGGATAGTTTGGGTTGGAAGGGGTCTCAGAGATCATCCAGTTCTCTCTGGGCTGGAGAGGGGAAGCAACAGAGCACCTCTCCAGTGAGCTTTGCATCAAAGAGTCCCTCCACTGACAAACCAGTCTGGCACTGGACTGGGCATTCTGGTATTACACCCATTGTGAGTCCAGCCCTGGAAGACACAGAGCTTTCCAGTGAAAATATTCATGGATAAAGGTTGTTGGTTGAGATCTGCAGGACAGAGCTGTTCCAGGAGCCCAGAGCTCTCCTCCAGCCTCCTATTGCCATCCTCAGCAGATCTCAGATTTAAAGAAAATTAGATAGAACTAGATAAAATAAAATTAGATCTTAAAAAAGTCTGAAAGGTCAAAGAAAATACAACTCCTGTATTTTCCTGGAAATTACATCAAACTCTGAGCCTGAACCTTCTGGAGTTCTTCCTGAATGTCACAGCCTCAGTCTTTTATAAACCCCTCTATAATCCTCCAAGCCAAAGGCAATCTGCAGAGGCAGTGGAGAGGTTTAGCTTGGGGACACAAAGCCAAATGGCAGGATAAGGAGGAGAGGAAAAGCCTGGGGGGCCCACAGGAGCTGGGGTGTGTCCCTACCGAGGTGAGCAGTGCCACCTGCCAGCTGGGCAGTCGCCACTCGCAGTGCAGCTGGGGAGCCAGGATGCTCAAAATCATCATTTCCATGGCATCTGCCATCTGCAGGGGGAGAAGAGAGCACAGTGAATCACTGCCTGGCAGTTCCACGGACAGGGGAGTCCACAACACAGCCTGCTGGAACTTCTGTCCCAGCCCGTGGTGACACAAACACCGCAGCACGTCCCCTGTTCCACTCAGTCCTGACTTGTGTGCTCAGAGAGTGGCACAGGGGATTCAAAGAGCCAAATCCACAGTTACTGGGAGGATTTGGAGGAGTGACTTCCACAGTGAAGATTCCAGGGATAAGTTTTCAGCTCCTTCCCACAGGGATTCAGTCAGAACTGTTCAATACCTTATGATTTCTTCCCTCTCAGCCCTTTACCTGGATTTGTATCAAATATGTTGGGAGATCATCTGTGCACCAAATCCCACAGCTGAGTGAGGATCTAAACCTTGGCAGATTCCAACATTATATATGGATTTAAAACAGGATTGGAAGTGGAGGATCAAAGCAATTTCTAAGAACTTCAGGGACAGAGAAGTCCATCAGTTTTCCATCACCCCCAAAGAACAAGTCTGATTCCTGCTATTTTAGAATTCCAGGTAAAATCCCTTCTGTGCTGTACATTTGTCTGTTTGGAGACTCTCTGTCTCCACTGCTTGAAATCCCTGAGGTTCTCTGGTGAGCATGCAATGGCTGCTGATCCCAAATACTTGCCCAAGCCAATCCAGTGATGACAGAGAGCTTCCACTGGAACTTCCCAAACCCAATGGCTTCCACCGCATCTTCCACCATGAAAGTATCTGCAAAGAAAACAATTCCAGTGCAGGAGTGGATTCCTTCCCTAGTCAGAGCCATCCCCTGGGGAGCATTTGCTGTGAGTACAGCTCCTAATTAGCCAGGTAATTTGTTGGCATCTCAAACATATAACTCAGCTACTCAATTTTTACATGGTTCCTACCCTGGAAAATCTGTGTGCCCTGCAGGAATGGTGCTAAACTCAAACCAACTCTAATTATTCCTGGAAAGTTTCAATCACACAGAGGTAAATCAATGTGGCACCAACAGACACAGCCCATGTTCACTCCTGGGAGTGACCCCTCCAGCCCCTGAGCTGCAGCTTTTCCTGGTGAGAAACACAAGCTGTGCAACAGCCCCCAGCAACACTGGGAGCTGCAGGGACAGTCAACCTGGAATTATTTAAATCAGACTTTGTCCAAGACACACATATCCTTAAACCTCCTGTTCAGAATGCTGAGGGTTGTTTCCCACACAGTGCCACGACCTCATTACTTTGTTCCAGCTGAAGATGCTGAGGTATCTCAAATTCCTTTGCTCAAGTGCAAAACGAACTGCACAAGAAAAGCACATTTTGGTATCTGAGTCGTTCAAGCCTCACAGTTGTAACATTTCCAGCAGTTTAAAAAGGACATTCCCCACAGAACAGCTTTGTCAGAGCTGCCCATCCTCACACAGCAGAGCCCAAACCCACAATCCAAGGGGAAATCAAACAAAATCCAAGGGAAAAAAGAGAGCAGAGATGTTCACAAGTGAAACACCCTACCATATTTGCACCTGCTTTGTGTAAGGAAAAGCCAATATTTTTCATCTCTCCCAGACAGTGCTGCCCCCCGGCAGGAGCAGAGGCTGGGATGTCCATTCCTCCTGTCCCTGTTGCCCTCTGGGAAAGAAGGAGATGGGAACACTGCAGATTCAGCTCAGCCCTGAAGGAGAGCCAGGTGTAGCTGCTCCAGCAAACTTGGCAATGTTTTGGGAGCAGGGATCAGTTCTAAGGGGAACTGAAACAGGTGCTGACAGCTGGATCCACAACTCCTTCAAAGGGTCTGGTGCTGGGGATACAAAACCAAACAGCTGGAACATCCAAAGAGAATGGGGTGACCGAACCAGGATTTCCAGGTGGAACACAATTTCCCTGTGTCATTATTTCCTGCTTTTCTCTGGGGATCTTTAACTTCCCAAAACCCGTGTACCCACCCTGGTTATTTGGAGAGGCCACACCTTTCTCCTGGCAGGAAAACAAGGGACCTACTCACCATCGGTGGGGTTGGCAAATTCCTTTGGCACTGCAGCTCCATCCTCCAGCTCCACGGGCTCTAACTCTGTCCTGACCCCCTCAATGTGCACCTCGTGCTCCCCTGAAATGCCATCCTCGTCCGACCTGGCGCTCTCGCCGGTGCGGCGGAACTTCACCACCCTGAAACACAGGGCAGGGATTAGCAAATCCAGGGGCTCTCCCAGGGCTGGGCTTGGCTGGTGTGGAGCTCTGCTGGGTCAGAGAACATCCAGGATTCTCCTCATCCCCTGTCTCCATTCCACAGGCACAGGGAAGGCTGGATAGTTTTTCCTGGTTTTGGAAAACCTGCAGGGCACGTGCCCGTGGGACGCAATCACTGCTCTGGTACAAGGACAGGGTTAGGGTGTTACCTGTAGAGTTGTAAAACCATCCAGGTTGTAAAAATACAATCAAATGATATATATTTAATGAGAGCCATGTTCTGTGTGCCCAGGTTTTATTGGGAATTAGGTCCAGCCCTGAATTTCAGGGGGTTTGTCCCTGCAGGAAGAGCTGAAATTCAATTTTCCATGTTATGTTCGAAACAAAACTGCTGCAACTTGTCAGATTTTTAACTACTATTTAGTGAAATACAGTTCATGGGATAACCAGAGAATTGACTGGTTTTTCCATCCTGATGAGGATCCTGGGACTCTCATTGTTTTCATCTTGTCTTAAATGGAATTATTTACTGTTATGTAATAATTAAACATCTACACTTTGGGAAACCATCTGATTTCCAATATTTGGTTCGTCTGTGCATTTTTGGACCCTTTGAGGTCTGCCAGGATATAAAAGTGAAGGACAAGACATTTCTTCCACAGTGAACTGTTTTTTTTGTTAAGACATTAAATTACCAGGGAATCCCTGGCTGGTTTGGGGTGGAGGGACCTGGGCAGGGACACCTTCCACCAGCCCAGGTTGCTCCAAGCCCCATCCAACCTGGCCCTGAGCATTCCAGGGATGGAAGGCAGGCTGTGCAGGTCCCTCTGGACCCATCCCTTCCCTGCAGGATGGGACCCCCCCACCCAGAGCTCGGTGTTACCTTGCTGAGGGTGCCCCTGATCCAAAATTCCTTCAGTTTTGGAGGAGATGGCTCCCCACAAAGGCTCTGGGAATCACAAATCTGAGCACAGAGAAACCCACCCCATTCCTCAGCAGATCAAACCCTCTGTTTATCACTCAGGAATACATGGAATAAATGGGCATAGATGAAGGAAAAAAAACCCAGGGATATTTTCTGGTCCAGACTTGCAAAACCCTTCCCAGCTGGGGCATCTCAGGGAGCTGCTGCATTTATTGGCAAGATCTCCCAGCACCAAAACACCTGATCACACCTGCACTGGGAGCACTTCGGAGGACGTTCCCGGGTTTTATTTTCAAAAAATGGGAAAACCAGCCCAACAAAATCATCCCTGACTCATTTTCCTGACAAGCTCAAGGCATCCCAACTAAGGATCTGCAAATAACTGGAGTTCATGGCCATGTCCCAACTTATCAGGAGTGTTATGGGACACTTTGCTCTGTCATTGACACGAGCTCATGAATATTTAACACGAACTTTAAACATTCATTCCCCGCCGTGCAGAGCCAAGGATTTATAAATAGGAATATGTTGCAAAGCACCTGAGAACGGGGCGCTGGGAGCAATGGGGCTGGTTTGAAAGGAAACCCTTGGCCCTGAGGCAAAGGGAATGGACCGCAGGGTTAAAGGTACCAACCATTTCACCACTTTTTGTTTTTTCGTGCCCAGATCCAGCGCCCACATCCCAAAGGCTGAGAGCTCCTGCCAAACACCAGCCTTTTCCCTGTGCCCCTCCGAACCCTCGGGAATGTCGCTGCCCCCCCAAAAAAAAAACCCCTTAGCAGGGCAGGTTGTGCTCCGCAGCCGCTGCCGGCGGGAGGAGGAGGAGGAGGAGGATGGCGAGGAAGAGCATCCCTGGCACCGCGTTATTTACAGCTAAACCCCCCGCCAAGGCCATTCCCACCGTCCCTCTCCCCAAATCCGCCGGTTTTCTCCCACCCATCACCATCTTCACCCCCGTGCAAAGGAAGAAAAAAACCCAACCAAACCCCAACCGGGTGAATTTATGTAACGAGCGGCTCCTGCATCCCTTGGGATGCTGAGCCCGGGCAGCCACAGCGGGGAAATGGCCCGATCCCCGCGGCCTAAGGCTCTTCCCGGCAGGATTCCCGCAAAGCCGGCGGGATTCCCGGTGTCCCCGCGGGCGGAGGGGCAGGACCCCCCCCCGGCTACTCACGGGAGCTGCCGGAGCTGGAACAAATCCTCCTCCATGGCCGGGCGGGGCGGCTGCGCTCATCGCTCCCGCATGGCGGGATCGGGATCGGGATGCGGGAGCGGCGGGAGATGCGGGAGAGGCGGGATGGGCTGGACAGCTCCGACTGGAGCGGCCGGGACGCGCAGCCGCTCGCTCGGATCGGATCGGCTTGGCTCGGCTCGGCTCAGCCGGGCTCATTTCGGCTCGGCTCAGCCGGGCACAGCTGGGCTCGGTTTGGCTTAGCCAGGCACAGCTGGGCTCAGTTTGGCTTAGCCAGGCACAGCTGGGCTCGGTTTGGCTTAGCCAGGCACAGCTGGGCTCAGTTTGGCTCAGCCAGAAACAGCTGGACTCAGTTTGGTTCAGCCAGACACAGCTGGGCCAAGTTTGGCTCAGCAGGGCTCAGTTTGGCTCAGTCAGGCACAGCTGGGCTGGGCAGTGCTGGGCTGAGCTTGGCACCACTTGGCTCAGCTGGACTGAGCTTGGCTCGGCTCAGCTCAGCACGGCCCAGCTCAGTTTGGCTCAGCCAGGCTAGGCCTGGCTCAGCTGGGGTTATTTCAGCTCAGCTCAGCATGCCCTGCTGGTTTGTCATAGCTGAGCTCAGTGCAGCATGGTTTGGCTCAGCTCGGCTTGGTGTGGCTCAGCTGGACTAGACTGTGCTGGGCTCAGCTCAGCTTGACTGGGCTTGGCTCAGCTCAGTTTGACATGGCTCTGCTCAGCTGGGATGTTTGGCTGAGCTGGGCTCAGCTTAGCACAGCCCAGCTCGGTTTGGCTCAGCTGGGCTCCTTTGGGCTGCTGATGGCTGAGCCCAGTTCAGCCCAGTTCAGCTCAGCTCAGCCGTGATTCCGTGTCCCAGAGCAGCCCCAAGGGCAGGGGGCTGGGGTTGGGCCAGGCCTCGGAACCCCTGTGGGGGGAGACCCCCGTGAGCCATCCTAGGCCGGGCCGTGTCCCCGAGTGCCACCCCTGGGGCTGTCACAGCCCCCCCGGGGGGGTCCCGATATCCCACTGAACCTGCCCCGCTGCCACTGGCGCTCTGAGACCCGGGACAGACATGGGACACTGGTAAGGGCCTGGCACTGCTGGCCTGGGCCCCTCACACCTGGCCCGGGCCTGGAACTGTTATGCCCTGTATGGGCCCGTGACACCCAGTACAGGCCCTTCATACCCGGTACCGGTCCAGGACACCCAGTACAGGCCCCTGAGAGAGATACAGACCCGGGACACTGCCCTGGCCCCTCACACCGGTACAGACCCGGGACACCGTCCAGGCCCCTCACACCGGTACAGACCCGGGACAGTGTCCAGGCCCCTCACACCGGTACAGACCCGGGACACTGCCCTGGGCCCTCACACCGGTACAGACCCGGGACAGACCCGGGACACTGCCCTGGTCCCCTCACACCGGTGCCGCCCCCGCCGCCATGGCCGGTCCCGCACACTAACCGGCCCCCCCGCGCCGCTTCCGGTGACGTCATCGCTCTCCCGGTCCGCCCCGCCCGCCCGTCCCCCCGCGCCGCCCGCCCGCGCGCCCGCGTTCCGGGGCGGCCATGCTGGGGCCGGGCACGGACGGGCCGGTGCGGCGGCTGCTGCGGGCGGGGGAGGGGGCCAGGTGTGAGGGGAGGGGGCCGGGTGTGCGGGGAGGGGGCCGGGTGTGAGGGGAGGGGGCCGGGACAGAGGGGAGGGGGCTGGGACAGAGGGGAGGGGGCCAGGTGTGAGGGGAGGGGGCCGGGCCGAGCTCTCGACCGAGCCTTTGCCTTCCCTTCTCCCCTTCTCTTTCCTTCCCTTCTTCCCTTATTCCCTTCTCTTCTTCCCACCCTCCCTTTTCCCTTCCCTTTCCCTATTCCCTTCTCCCATTCCCCTTCCCTTTCCCCCCTTCCCTTTCCTTTTCCTTTCCCTATTCCCTTCTCCTGTTCCCCCTCTCTTTCCCTCTTGTCCCCTCCGCTCCCTGGTCGGTATTCCCATTCCCATTCCCGGTCGGTGTTCCCGTTTCCACTCCCATTCCCGTTCCCATTCCTATTCCCGGTTGGTGTTCCCATTCCCACTCCCATTCCCCTTCCCATTCCCCTTCCCACTCCCACTGCCGTTCCCATTCCCGTTCCCGTTGCCATTCCCGGTCGGTGTTCCCACTCCCGTTCCCATTCCCATTCCCGGTTGGTGTTCCCGTTCCCATTCCCGTTCCCGGTGCAGGCAGGGGCTGATGCGGCACTGGGGCCTGGTGGGGGGCGCGGCGGCGGCGCTGGCGGCCGGGCTGTACGTGCTGTGGGGACCGGCGGGCAGGACACGGCGGAGGAGAGGTGGGTACGGACACG
>JAWWEE010000034.1:10056828-10090206 GCA_035221455.1 Xenops minutus | reverse complement strand
GCCAGGTTGGACGGGGCTTGGAGCACCCTGGGCTGGTGGAAGGTGTCCCTGCCCATGGCAGGGGGTGGCACTGGATGATCTCTAAGGTCCCTTCCAGCCCAAACCACTCTGTGATGGTTCTAGGAATACATCTGGCAAGGAAGCAGGGACACCAGAGCAGGGCACTGAAGTCAGAAGGAAAGAAAGCCCCATTATTTGAGGAAAAAAGTGGGTTTGAGGAGGTCTGACAGATGCAGACATTGGGGCTGGCTTTGGTTTGCAGTGCAGTTTAGCAGTCCTTGCTGCAAGGTGTTTGTGAGAGAAACAGATCTGCCACAGGGATCCTGGAAAAGGACTTCAAGGACGCTTTGACAAAGTCTGGAAAGCCTGTCTTAACTTTTCACTGTCACAGCTGCTGGTGGAACACTAATATATTCGTAATTCAGAAGAGAATAACTCCAAATAAGCACTGCAGCCTCTCAGAAGCCCTCATCTGTGCTAGATTACGTCAAGGGCTCTTGAATTAAACAAATCTGAAGTTTCTAGGCCAAGCCATTTTTGAGATACGACATGAAAAAGCATTAGGAGATGCTTCAAACCCTCTGAATTACACTTCTTTTCCTTAAGACCCATGTCTCAGAAATGGATTGTCTGATACACCTCAGGTTCTGCCAGAAACGTTCCTCCCCTGGCTGTGCAGCCCATCTGCACTGGCCACAGCCTTGGCCAGCCTTCTTCTGGGACTCAGCAGCAGGGCCAAACCCAGCCATTGGGAAGCTCATTATGTGCTTCATCACAAGGAATAGGCAGAGCTGGGAGAGTCAGTCCCGATCCAAACCCTTTATAAGTCCTTTGCAGCCCTGCCTGTCCCCCCAGGACCAAGCCAGCAGCTTCTCACACCTTGGCTGCACTGCAGAGGTTTGATAATTATCAGTTTGTCATATTGATAAATACCACAGGTGTGGTTTGGATAGTAGAAAAAGGTTCTCCTCCCAGTGTGTTTCTGCACCTTCACCATGACTCTCTGCAGGTAAATCCATTGCCAGGGACTGTCTGGCAAAGATTTTGGCACCTGCATGGGAGATGGGCTTTGCTGGGGGTTCATCTCTAGGCAAGAGGTCATGAGGTGCCTGCAGAGCCCAATGGATCCAACCCTATTGAGTTACCTGTGCAGGTATTGTCCTGTGCACACTGAGCAGCATCTCCCTCCTGCCCTGGAGCGATGAATCAGCCTTAGGAGCCTTTCATGGCACTTGCCCACGTTTCATCCACCCCCCTGGAGATCTTGGTGCACTGCAGGCTCCTCTCCAGCTGCACAGCTCTTCTCCTACCCAAGCACATGTGCCTTGGAGTGCTGTGCTGCATCTGGGCTGGCATCCCATGGCACCTCCTGGGGCAGGAGCGTGCCCAGGCTGAGCCTGTGCTAAGGACACAGTGAGGAAGAGGAGCTGGGCAGACCCAGAGGCCAGAGAGACCCAGGAAAGGCTGGTGACACCCCAGCACAGCCACCCTGAACCCATCCCAGGGTGACGAGCCCATGCCGAGCTCTGGCAGGGGCCACAGGCTTGGATGCCATGGTTATTTAACTGAACTTCAGCCTGGCTATTTATGGACAGAAATCATATCCAGAATCCAGGCTCCTAAAGTGTTTGAGTGCTCTTTGGGAATCTTCCAGGAAACATCAGGAAACTCTGATTAGGCAAAATCAAGGTTTTTCATGGGAGCCTGCCGGGCTGTTGAGCAGCACGTGAGGAATCTCTGATGGAAAGCAGAGATAGCAGGGGCAGGTCAGGCAGCTGCCCACAGGAAAGGAGCTTCTCCAGGCCAGGGAAAACTCCAGCTTGGGAGCAGGGATCTTTTTGCTGCCTGGGCAGAGTCTCCACGAGTTTCCACTGATGCTCAACCCCAGCCCTGAGAGAAATTTGCCATAAAAGGTCCATCAGAAAGGTGTGTTTGAGGAGCGTGCCCTTGGACAACTGTTCTGACTCCCCATCAGACCTTCTGCAGGAGGCTGGGGGGAGAAAAGGAGACATGAAAAGGAAATATTAAATCCAGCCACGCTGTGAATGGTAGCAAAAGGCTGCAGCTTGAGGAGATATGCTGCAAAATGCCCCTCCATTACAACCCTGAGGATTCAAAAATTGTTAATCCTATCTCCCCAAGCCAGGACTTGGCCTTACAGAAACAATCCATGAGTATTTATCTACGTGGTAGCCATGTGAAGAAGGATAGGAAAAAGTTTTTCATTTTCTCTCTGAATTTTGAAGGCCATATTTTTAATTTTTTCTCTGCAATGCTGGGATCCAGTTTTATTTCATCATTTTTTTTATTGGTGGCTGCCACTGCTGGGCAGTGCCCACCTCCAGGAGCCACAGCTTCTGAGGGACTCCTGTGATGAAGAAACCAGCAGTCACAGAACCAACAGGAGGTTTCATTTGAGGGAGAACCTCCAAGCTTACTCTGAGTCAGTTGTATTAAAAAAGTGCCTATGAAAAACATTGTGAAAGGAAGGGATTTGTTTCCTTCTTTACCTGTTAAATACTTCCCTCAAATCCACCTTTGCTGACATTGGGCTGGATTGGGAGCTCAGTCAGGGCTGGATGCCCAAGCCATGTGAGGTACCTGCACCATCAGTAGAGAGGAGGAGCTGTAAGGGACAACATCTCTGGAATGTGGGATCCTTGTCTATTTTAAACCAGGATCTCAGGTTATGATTGAAATTTATGTAGTATCATCATTGCAAGGCTGAGCTCTCTCCTGGAGACAGACTCTCTGCATCTGTTCTTTTGCAGCTTCAGCTGGGTCCAGCAAAGCTCCCAGCAGGGAGTGCTGTCTCCAGCCATCCCTCCATGGGTGCCAAATCTCACAAACATGCTGAGCCTTCAGCATAAAATACAGCATTCAGGGGGCAGATGTGAAGCTGTTCATCAACTGGCATATGCTTATTGCCTGTTTGTTCCCTTAATCAAATCAAAAATTAGTTTAGTTTGGAAGGGACCTTTAAAAGTCATCTAGTCCAACCCCTTGCCAGGGGCAGGGACACCTTCCACCAGCCCAGGTTGCTCCAAGCCCTGTCCAACCTGGCCTTGGACACTTCCAGGGATCCAGGGGCAACCACAGCTTCTCTGGGCAACCTGTGCCAGTGTTTCACCACCTTTATTGTAAAAAACTTCTCATATCGAACCTAAATCCACCCTCTTTTAGTTTAAAACTGTTCCTCTTTGTCCTATCACAGCAGGCCCTGCCAAAAGTTTTGTCCCCATATTTCTTAGAGGCTCCCCTTAAGTACTTTATCCTTTAATCCTGCTGAAATCACTGGGAATGCCCCTCTGCAAAATTAGCCCTGGAAAGAGTATTTTGCAATGAATTTCAGCAGGGCAGGACATGGTGAAGGGCAGCCTCCCAACACAGGAGGGGTGTGTGACCCCAGGCTGCCACTGCCAAGTGAGCCCCTCGCCCCCCTGCCCCTCCTCAGGTACAGATAATTACCTCCCCCTAATTGCCATCTCCTGGTCATTAGTTATGCGAGCTGTTTACCCCAAAACACGAAGGCAGGGTAGGAGTGCTTCATCCTAGGAGAGGGTTAATCTCCCCCTGGATGCAGGATGCCCTCATGGGAATGGAATGTGTAGTGTTGGTAAGTGGTTGTGCCCCAGAAGCCTTTGAGAGCCCACTGACTACTGCATGCTAACGATTGGTATTATTAAAGAACAATTGATGGCCTGTAACCAAACAACAGAAACTAATTACTGGAAAACTTTTATTGTCCTTTAATTACTGGGCCTCTTTGTCAATTAGCAGAAGAGAGAGGGAGAGGGAAGAGAGAGAGAGAGTGAGAGAGAGAGAGGGAGAGACTCGTTTTATAGCAACAATAAATTTTCCAAAACTACAGTCATCAGTAGCTGCAAAAGCGAGTCTATTAACACACAATATTAAGGCATGATATTTACTCTGGCTGCTACATCTAGGTACTTCTTTCCCGAAAAAGTGCAGAGCTCTAGGAATACTAATCAGGGGTTTCTTGCTCTGGCTCAGCTGCTGCCTGGCATGACGGCTTTCACTTCCCAAGTAATGTCACCCCTTGACCAAGGGCTTCTTTCTGAAGGCTCCTCCAGCAAACTGGCCCTGTGCCCACCACGAGGATGCAAAAACTCAGGGGGGCTGAGAGAGCAGGAGGGGGATAGGGCTGGGTGCCCCATGCCAGGGATGGGACGAGGATCCAAGCAGAAGCAGCTCCTCCTTGTCCCTGCAAGGTGCTGTGGGTGCAGGTGGATGTGGGACCCACCCCCCAGTTGGGGTTTGGCTGCCCAGACCCATCATTACGTTCTGCTCCTTGGTTCTGGCTCACTAGCACTATCCAAAAATAGTTTATTCAACTTTTGTCTTTTTTGTCTTTTCTCATCCACTGCCAAATAAATTATTTCTGGGCATATTGTCATGAGTAGTTAACCTTCTCTGAGGATCTTTGAACTACAGTTACCCCCCAAAATGAATCACCATCTTTTTTCTGTCACTTGGCAAAGAGTGCTCACCAATAGAATTTTTTCCTATTCAACTTTCTCTGATTAACTAGTTCGTGGCTCCTCTGAAAGAAGCAGTGTGGGCACCACCACTCCTCGAGTAAGATGTGGGACATCCTCCCCGGGAATGTGAATCCTCAGGGAATCAGTTCCCATGTAGGGCTGGGCTTCCCACGCCAAATGGTCCTTCCAGGTTCCCTCTCCCACCAGGGAGATGTGAAAGGCACCAGACCTGGTGGTGCTTCTCTCAGGGATGAGATGCTTTGTGAAACACAGTCAGGCCAGACTCCTAAAAGCTTCAGCAATAATACCTTTCATTTGGGAAGGATCTTTTTTTCCCCTCAGCAAGGGGATCTGGATAACTCTGAACATCCAGGAGCTTTGTGAGGTTTTACATCAGCTCCTACATGTGAGTTGGCAGAGGCAGGGACTGAGATTATTGGAAGGAGTTAAACTCCTTCCCAGAGTAACTGCTTTTAAAAGCATCTTGCGAAAGAGCAAAGTACCAACGTTTTATCAGAAAACAAATACCATTTCAATTCCTGTCGGCAAATATTGGAGACGCCTGATTTTCCTGTCCTTTGGCCAGCCGAGCCGGTGCCCACCCTGCCAGCCCCTGCCCCGTGTGCTTGGCACACCAGCACCAGGGATTCATGGCTCAGGTGGGATAAGCACTGGGGAAGGAGCTTAGAAATTTGTCACAGCCTGTCTTACTTTGTGTTACTTGAATAGACTGGGGGTTTGTGCTACGGAGAGAATCCGGAGCAGCTCCCGCAGGTGACCTTAATAGTGACAGTAATCTGTGGTGGCTTGACACATCTCTCCCTATGTGATGATGCAGAGAAAGAACTAATCCTATAAAAAGCAAGCCAAGCTACATGGGATTTCTGGAGTTTACCCAAAGGGTATTTTTCTTTCATTTATCCACCGAGTTCCCTTCCCTCCCCTCTTCCGCCAAGCCCGAGCAGACAAGTTCAACGCACCACGTCTCTCCTCACAGGTGGTTTACAGACACCGTGTACCTGGGACTGAGCACCCAAAGATCCCCTGCAGACAGGAGGAAACAACCCCCAGGGCCGAGGCAGGTGCCCTTGGCAGAGGCCCCATGGGCAGGTTTTGGTGGAGCAGGGCAGGATGGGGGAGCAGCAGCACCTGCTGCACTGACATCAGGTAAGGGAGCCCCGACACCGCCCACGGGGACAGGTGGCTTTGGCTTCCCCCACCTTTAACCCTTCTTTTTTTTTTTTATCCTTCTCCATGCCCATATGTTCTCTATCTCCTTCCACATTTTTCTTTTGATTTCCACCTATCATGTTTACTTTGTGTTTTTCTTTCTGCTACTGACAAACCCTCCTTTCTCTTCCTGTTTTGCAACTTTTTTTTTGCTCTGCAGAAGAAGAAGGGAGAGTATAGTATCTCCCTTTGTCCTAATTTCCTGGTAGGACTGATTTCAGAGCTCCTGTTTCTGAGAAATTCTCTCTATGTTAAACATGCACCTGGTACTGATAGGGAGACACACAACCTCTGCAGGGTGAGTGACCTTAAACAAGTGGGAAAGTCATTACAGCACTGTATATTCTTGGGAAACTTTACAAATAATGGTATCTAAAGTAAGGTTTCTGCCAGGAGAGGTATTTCAGAGGAAAACTGTTGTGACAGATTCTTGAAAGCTGGGAGGAATAGCAAGAAAAAGCACATATGGAGACAGCCAGCGTTACACAGTCACTGAAATTGTGTTTTGCCTTCACCTGCCTTGTAGCCTTTTGCTCTCTGACTCCTCCTTTGAGGCTTGAGTCTCGTTCAGTGCTAAGAGAAGGTGTCTCCTCTGGGGAAAAGGGCCTCTTTGCTCCAGGCAGATGCTGAGGCAGCCTGACAGAAAGAACTGTAATAGTAAAGCAGACCCAAGGGCCAAAGCATCCCATCCCCAGGGCCATCCTTGTCCACACTGGAGAAGTGTTTGCAATGCCAGGAGTTTTACTGAGCAACTCTGGGCTTGCTCTGCCCCTGTCTGGTTTTGCTGCTCATGCCTTTCATCCAGCATTTCACAGGAGGGCATGTCAAAGCCCTCTGCCTGCAGAAACAGCATCACATGCCCATTTTACAGATGGGAAAAGTGATGCACAGAGGTGCAGCTTCTTCCACAGCACACTGGGGGATCCCATTCCATCCCTTTCATCACCAGACTATTCAGCATCCTGGACATGAGGCCATGCCTCATGCAGGAGTTACTTCTAGGGCAGCACAAGCCAAGGGTTTGGGAGACCTGGGACCTGTTTCCCACATTTCCTGAGAAAAGGGACATGAGCCCCTGGCAGGGGACTGTAACACTTGCTTGTGTTCCCCAGCTGGTGGGTCTGTGGGAGCACAAACCTCTGCCTTTGCTGTGGTGCCTCCAGAAGCTCAGCTGAGAACACGAGCTGTGGGTTGAGAACAGGAAGAGACACAGGCTCAAACCCCAGTCTTGAAATGCAGTGTTTGGCTTGTGTTTGCTCTTAGTACCCCTAAAACACGAGCAGTCACTGCCAGGAGAGGGGTGGACACGAGGGGGACCATCCCTGCCAGGCAGCAAACAGTTATAAACATTAGTTGCCTTCCTCTGGGGCTCTTCCTGGGGGTTTTTCTATCAATTTTGGCAGCGAGCACCAACATCAACCACCCAGCACGGCTCAGCACCAGAGGTGACATCCACACCCTCCCTGCTCTCACAGCGGGGACGTGTGAACTTCACAGCTCCCTCTGACCCACTCGAAGGCAGGTGGTTTGCTCAAAGAGCAGGAGGAGTGCTTTCCTCCCGCAGGACTGGCTGCCCTGGCTCTCCCTGGGACAGGGCAAAGGTGCCTCTGGGCTCTGTGCTGCCTGCTGGGAGCAGCTGGTGGGTGGGCAGAGGTGTGAGGAGCACTGTGGGACACGAGCTCGAAGCAAAAAGGCACCTGCTCTGGTGCCCTTGTGATGCTTCCCCCTCTCTGACGTTTTACAGAAGCCCCATCTCTGACAGAGACAGAGGCTCAGGTTTCACTTCTGAAAACCAGAGAGTTTGTGCTTCGTCGTGACTTTTCCCTGCAAATAAGAACAAGACCCAATGGCTCAAAACCAGAAGGAAAACGAGAAGGAACTCCAATTAGAAATGAAAACCTTGTGAGAGTTTGGCTGGTTCTGTGGCTTGGGAACCTCAGAATTTTTTAACATTTGGGGTTGGCAGTCCTCTCAAATTACAGGGAATAACTTGCCTTTTTATAGAGTCTTTCATCTGGAGGATCCCAGCCTGCTTCTCCACCAGCTAAATCCAGAACTCTCGTCAGCTCAGCACAGCAGCCCATCTGTCCCAGCCACTTGGAAGTGGGAGGTGAGGTGAGGCTGGCAGAGCCCCACTGCTCTGCTGGCCAGAGGCTCTCAAAAACCCTCACAAAGGCGATGGGACCTTCACTGACCACACCTGACCAGGACTTGGCTTTCAGAATCATTGCAAGCTGGAACATACAGCACAGAAATCAAGGACACTTGGGTGGCACCAGGGACTTGGCAATGTGGGTTCCTCTTCCTTCCTGCTCCCTCAAGAGCTGTTTCCAAACCAGCTCGTTGCTGTTCTGCCTGGACAAAGAGGATATTCTTCAGAGGACTTCTAGCAAGAGACTTGATTTGTAGACAAATCTGTCCCCTGTTGTCACTGAGTCATGGTGGGACAGCTGGGAGAGGGTTTGTATGCAGGGATACGGATGGTGCATCTTATGGAGATCGTTTTAAACACAAGCAAACATATTATTATATTATTGTACGATAATAAACATGATTTACTGGGCTCATTTATATAAAATTAAATCATTAACTAATTAGACTGCAATTTAATCTTAATTTTCACTGGAGTTTGTAACTACAGGAAATTGCCAGAAACACGCAGAATTCATCATTTCACCTATTCGTATGATTCAGAGCCTGGGTGGCTCCCCCCATACCAACCTGAGGGCAGTAGTTTCATGACATGTGCTTTCTACCACATCCAAGGACAGGAGAAATGTCCCCACAAAGTGGGAAGGCACAGATGCTAACCACTTCACACAGGACACTGGTTTCAGCTCAGCCACCAAAGGACTCCTTAAAGAAATACCTCCAACCTGGACAAGGAAGAACTGCCCAGGGCCAAATCCCAGCACTCCAAACTGAAGAGCCCTGGGCCAGGGCCTGGGAGATTTTGGGATGTCGATGGCATTAATCCATCCAACAGCACTGTTTTCCATTTTCTCCAGGCTGGTTTGCTCCTGGAATCCCATACAGAACACAATAGTACAATAGACCTGCAGTATATAATTATCATGCTGTATCTGCTTTCATATCGTAGGTATTTTTAGATGTGTCAGTTTGAAATCTAGGATTTAGTGCACAGAGCCTAATGGATTGTTCTTCCTTTCTCTCTCTTTTAATGTCAACTCTCAATATGCATGAAGCAGACATAAAAGCACTTTTGTGCAGGTGCTGTGAATCTCTTAGCACAGATGACAAGGGGAGATGGTTTTCTAGATTCATTGAGCTTCAGAGGAGACAGAACTCGATGATCCAGCCTGAGCTCCTGCATAGCTATAACTCAGGTTCCCCCCACAGCCCTCTCCATGAGCCTCCAAACTGCTCTGCACATCCTGGGAAAGGCACAAAGGGTCTCCCACTGTCCCTCCCCTGTGGGACCACACTCTCCCAGGAGGGAGAAGAGGGGGAAGTCACTCCAATGTCATGCAGTCCTTCAAGACCTGAACTCTGCCCAGCTCAAATTTGGCAGCATCACAAGGAGGAGCCAGAGCAGTCAGGCCCTGAGCAAGAGACCCTCTGAGCAAGACACCCCCTGTGCAGAGGGGAGGACCTGAAATCCTCCACCTGCCTGAGGTTGGGTTTAGTCTCAGAGGCTGAAAGGCTGATCTACTCCAACCTATGGGCACTTAATCCTGTCTGAAAGGCAAAATATTCACTTGGACTTGGTGTAGGAATTGCAGGAACCTGCTTGGCCAAATGTGGTCCATACCTGTTCACTAAAGGCCTGGAGAGTTTGTAGGATCCCCTCAGAAATGGGTGAACCAAAGCCCTCCTCAGCCCATGGGGCTCCGTGGTGAGGTGCAATGGGGGGACAGCGTGGGGACCCTGTAGCTGTGGACCATTGTGGTGGCATGCAAGAAGAAGGAGGAGAATGAAGGGATTGTTGAGGTGCTATTTGATCTAGTGACCCCAAGGGGAAAAGGGAAAAAAATTTGGCACTAGTTATTCTCTAACCTTTGATTTACCAAAATGGCATTCCTATAGCATAGCTCTGGGAATGCTTTACCCTACTGGCTACTGTCCCCTGAGGGGTTTTTGGCAGACTCACAACAAATCCCTTGGTTTGGCAACAGACTTTGTAACATCCCAGTTGTGTGAATTATGCAGAGGCCACTGAGTGTGTTTTACAGCACTGATCTCCTCCTGCCCCTGGCCCTGCACACAGGCTTCAGACACACCTGCAGAGGTACCTGAGCACAGACACATGTTCACTGGGCTCACAGAGATGTCCAAAGCCCATTAAGATGTCATGCAGTCAGGCTGACACACTTTGCCTCTCAGCAGAGCTACCCCATGCCCAGTGTACCCTCTGCAAACAT
This sequence comes from Xenops minutus, assembly GCA_035221455.1. Lineage (NCBI taxonomy): Eukaryota > Metazoa > Chordata > Aves > Passeriformes > Furnariidae > Xenops > Xenops minutus. Next base: position 10,080,092 of record JAWWEE010000034.1, on the reverse strand, counting down.
GAGCCCAGAGCAGGTTCCTCCCAGGCAGGCAGGGAGGCTCAGCACAGCTCAGTCCCACGGACAGGCACGCTGAAACCACGGCCACTTACCCAGTCACACCCAACATTGCCACCAGGTAGGCTCCTTATTTTGCTCCTGCTTTACTGTGGTTCCCAATATAAACTCAAGTAGGAATTACACAGTTTTGTTTTGTTTTGGTTTTTTTCTTTTCAAACCAACTCAATATCCACACAATGTCAGAGTAAATAAAGGGGCAGCTCTGACTGCAATTGCAGTACCCGGCACACTGGCAATTTTTGATCGTGTGAATGATGCTCTGGGATTGTAGGAAAGGCATAACTGAGACAAAGAGAAAATCTTTCCAAGAAATTCCTGCTTATTTAATCCGTCACTACCCTATAACAAGAGCCTGTGTGGAAACCGGTAATTCGTGGGAGCAGATCTTCAAAGTCCCCCTATTCAGGCGTTTCAGCCCAAGGTAAACAACCCAGTTCTGATAGTTAACCCCACCCTGCTTGAGGTTGAAGTGAAGCATTTTGTTCCAGTGTGTGGTATTTACTTAATAGCTGTTATCAAGCTATTATGAGATCCCCCTTGCACCACCCACAGCTGTGTGCTGGATGTGTCCCCACCGGCCCCACAGCACAACCAGCAACCCGCCCTGCAGAGAGGAGTCACTGAGCAAACAAGTAAAGAGCAAGGCAAGCAGAGATAAGGTGGAGATGGGGGAGGGCAAAAATGTCTCTTTTCATGAAGGCAGCAAATAAATAATAAATTCACAGAATCATAGACTCACGGAATGGTTTGGATTGGAAAGGAGAACTTAAAGCTCATCTTGCTCCACCCTCTTCAATGGGCAGGGACATCTTGACTTGCTCCAAGCCCCATCCAACCTGGTCTTGGGCACTTCCAGGGACCCAGGAGCAGCCACAGCTTCTCTGGGCACCCTGTGCCAGGGCCTGCCCACCCTCACAGGGAAGTAAAATTCACCTGGAGCAGGTGTTGTGTGTTGTACCAGTAGACTGCACTGGAGTGCAGCTGGATTTGGCCCTTTCTAGCTTTGACCTGTGGAGAGCTTGAGAGAATTTGTGCCCCAGCACACCAGGAAAAAATTTATTAGGGAGGTTCTGGAGCTTGGGCAAGTGAAGACAGTCTCATGAAGTCCTCCTGTGCTGTTCTTCATGGTGGCAGGTCGGGATGTCTCTGGGAGAGCAAATTGCCCAGGGCAATGGATTTGGCAAGACCATGCAGTTCAGCTGCCGTGGGGAATAGAAGACAGGTCCCACACCCACCACCCTGGCCCGGGGGTCTGGACCCAGCCCTGCATCTCCCCCCACTTATGGCCCTACCAGACTCATGCTCAGGCTCCCCAGATCAGAGATGTGCCACCAGATGTACCACGTTATGCATGAAGCCAAGTGCATTCTTTTGGGGAGATAACAATACCAGTTGGTCTATTTTTAATTCACTTCCTTGACAGAACATTTAGCTGTTCCTCTCAGAGAAGAATTTTGTAATGGGTTCCTATCATGTCAATTTGGAAAGTGTTCCAGCCTCCCACTACTGAGAAGTGTAAAACTATTGGCAACATATGGCATCCCCGTGGAACTATTTAATTGTACAAAGGGCTGCCAAAAGATAAAAAGGGACTCAGGAAAAAAAAAAAAAAAAACAACCACCAAACCAACACAACTACTACAGTTCTGTTCTTCCCCTTTCAGCATCTAACAGCAAAACAGCTTGTTACATTTCCTAAATCCTCTCTCAAACAAAGCTGGGCTGCTGCTTTGGTGCTTAATAAGTTTGGGGCTCTGATGGTGCAACCAGGAATTTGACTCCATCCCAAGTTCTCAGTGGCTCAGTTTGGATACCAGCATGGGATTTATGTTCTTCTTGCCCCATAGCCCAAGTGCTTGCTGTGGGGCTCAGTCTTGGGGATGGGGAGCTTGTGGGGTAAGAAGAGCCATGGGGAAAGTGGGAGCAGACACAGAGCCTGGAGGGTGCAGGGGGAGACTCAGGGCAGCTGTCCAGGGGTGCTGGGGGTGCCCCTGCTTTGGCTACATCTCAAATGAGACCCCAAGGAAACACTGAAAAGGCTGTTTCTCAGGGTCTTTGGACATGCTGTTTTTCAACCATGCTGTCATACAAACAGGAAATTCATCTCCAGGGTCCCAAGAAGCTGTATTGGATGTATTGTAGTTTTTATGAGAGTTTGAAGAATATTCTTCAGAGAAACTGGATTTATAGGAGAAAAAACAGCTTCTGAATGTTTGATTGACCTTCAGGCACTGCCTCAATGGGTGTGGGCACAGACTGTGCACCCCTGCACCCTTTGCTGCCCCAGGGTCAGACACCCCTAATGAAACAGGCAGCAAGAGAGACTCTTCTGTCAGAGACTGGAAGTCTGCAATGACATTTATGGCCCTGTTGAAATGACAGTAAAGGGAAGTGAAGGGATGAAAACTAAAGGAATCTACATCATTCATCATGAACAGTGCAAGCCCCACACAGCCACGGCTTGTTCTTGGGTAGAAAGGCCAAAGCTCCATCAGGGTGTTGTGAGGGGAGGTAACTGAAGCAATCAGGAGGAAAAACCCAACAAAACAGCACACAAGGCAGGGAAGGTGTCAGACAATATCTCTTAAGATGCTACAGAAAGAAGAGGTGGAACAGAAACCAGAAATATCCAGTCTGTCACTAAAACCGCCCCTGTGCTGAAAACCTGGAGAGGCACAGACTGCACAGCTCTGTGGGAGAAGCTCCAGGTTTCACCCCAGCTACACAAGCAATGCAATGCTGGGAAGAACTGGATCACCTGGATACCATCCTTGGATGGGGAAAGAGGCATTCAAATGGATTTTCAGAAAATCTTTCAACCACATTCCTCAAAATCAGTTTTGGCTGATGATTTTCTCATCTTCCAGGGCTTGGACACAGGTTGGGATGGATCCTCCTCCCCATCCCTGCCAAGAGCATCCTGCTCCTGCTTTGGGGGTCTCTCAGACCACCCCCTCCAGCAGCACTAGGGGCAGGGCAGCTGAGCCCATTCTCATCCTCCCCTCCACTGCAGGACCCTCACTGGAGTGACTGGAAAACCCTGCCAGGAACACACGTCTCATTCCCATGGAAAATCTAAACAGATCTTTTGCCTGCCTTCTGCTTTTTTAGCCACCATTTCCTGTCCACAAAGGAAGATGATATAGATACAGAGATATAAATGACAGAGATATAAATACCTTGACTGAGATGTAAAATGGCTAAATCCCAGAGCCTTTCCCATCCCGATCCCAAGGCACTGAGGTGATTTGAAGAAGTTCTCCTGCCATACCAGCACAGCCATGAGGTTTGGCCTCTGTGGGAGGAAGAAGCCTGAGTGCATTACTCCACTAAGGGCAGCTCAGCTCCCCATTGCATGCATTATTCATAGCAGGACCTGCAGTAAATGAGTATGTGATGAGCTCTCAGGCCGAGCCTTTGTGTTGGCTCAGTCCCACTAATGCAGCCGATGGGAAATCCTGCAGCCCGGGCTCCACCAGCAGCACTCACCAAAACTTCCCTGTGCTGTTAAGAACATTCTCTGGTACTTTTTTTGCACGAATTGGAGCAAAAGGAGTCGTTGTCAAGGCCAATCTAGTCTTCATTAGTGCATGTTGGGATTTCATTAGAAAAAGCTTTTATTGCATGGCAAATAATTGCATCTGGGAGATCTGATAGGAAAGAACCAGTCTGGAAATCCTGGTTTTGGTTAATAGGAATAGAGGAGTAACAAATGCTGAATGAACTCACTTTCTTTTCCTTAGTCAGGCTGGAGCTCAGGAAAGGAATTATTTCACTCTGAAGAAAGTCAACAGTTTGAACAAAAGCTAAAACTCTTCCCTTGACCAAATGCATTTAAAAAAAAATCATCTCTGCCCTCCTTCCCTTTTACATCAGAGCTGACTCGTCGTTCCAGAGACAGAGATTTATGATGTTACTCTAACAGCATCTTGCTTTATGCCATGGGTTGGATCCAGCGTTTGGTAACTCCAGAAATGGGATCTGCAGGACATACCTAGCAGGAACAAGCAGGAGGGGACCCTTCCTCCACATCCAGTGGTGCTGGGCTTGGACTGGGCCACCCCAGAATGGTTCATCAATGAGGAGCTCCCATAGGAGAAAATCAATAGCTGGAAACTCTCTGGGTGTCAGAGATGGCCAGTGCCTGTGTTTCCCCGTTTGTATTATCCTCCCTTCCTTTCAGCAACCCCTTTCTGGGGATCTGATGGTTCCCTCTTCTCCCTGAGGTGTCTGCTCCCATCCATCCCAGTCCCACACTCACTGGTTTTCTCTCTTCCCTTTGTTTCACCCCACACCTCTGCCCCTCTGTGTGAGACATGGAGATTTCTGTCCCTCTTGGCACTTTGAGCAAGTGTTGGGCACAGCAAGTCCTGAGCCTCCTGCAGGAACACAGGACTGGGTTGGGCATGAGCTGCTGACTTAACTCAGGGAAAAGCCCGAGCTGGGGCCAGGTCTGAGGGTCCCTAAGCTCAGGGCTATGATGCTTTGTTCTTTTTTAACAAGAAGGTTTGATTTCATCTCAGTAGAAATTAGGGAAGTCTTTATCATCTCAACATTTTTCACTGGGATGGGAAATGCTTCCCACTGGACTTCAACAAAAAGTGGAGCTTGCTGTCTCTCCCCAGTCTTAATATTTCAGTGAAATGGTAAATCTCATTAAAACCAAACCAAACCAAGCAACCAAACCAAAACAGAAATCCCAAACAGATGAGAAATGCAATGTTCCATAGTACATGTTCCCTTCAACAGAGGGTGAGGGTGGCTGGAGCAGGATGCCCCATTTGGTGAATATCTCAGCACGGAACAGGCTCTTCTCTCTAACACTGGCCCACCTTGAAATTGCTTTTGCTTTGTTTCGTTGGTTCTGGTCATTGGAAAACTATGCAGGGTCACTGCACTTGCAGGAGCATGAGAAAGCTTCAAGTAGAAGAAATACAGAGGAGAAACCTCAGCTTTTGACAGAGGGGTCTTTTTTTAGTCAGAGCAGAACTGCAATACCAGTAACACAAGCTCTTTTAAATATTACTTAAACCACAGGAACCACTTGTGCAGGAGAAAAAGGGTGCTAACTGCTTAGAAAAGTTTCTTGTTTCATTTTTTATTCTATTGTTGCCATAAGGCTTTGCTGTGGGGTGAGCAGAGGAATGAGGTTTGTCTCACTGTTACAAAATAAGAGCGTGAGAGGAGAATCTGGTTTCTTATTCTTCAGCAATCCAGTGATGCCAAAAGTGGTCATTGTATTCCCTGAGGGAGAGGGGTCATGGTGACCTACAGAACTTTCTGGACTGGATTCCCCTCTCCTGGTCTGGCCAAGCATGTTCCTCCATGGGACCATGAGCTGACAGGGAATCTGGATTGTCCCATCAACCTTATGGCAGATGTTCCTGATGCTGGAGAAGAAGAGGCTCTAGAGAGACCTTAGAGCACCTTTCAGCATATACAGGTGCTCTAAGAGAGCTGGAGAGGGACTTTGGACAAGGGCCTGGAGGGACAGGATGAGGGGCAGTGGCTTCACTCTGACAGAGGGCAGTGTTGGGTGGGATAATGGGAAGAAATTCTTCCCTGGGAGGGTGGGCAGACCCTGGCACAGGGTGCCCAGAGAAGCTGTGGCTGCCCCATCCCTGGAAGTGTCCAAGGGCAGGTTGGATGGGGCTTGGAGCACCCTGGGATAGTGGAAGGTGTCCCTGCCCACCTGGGTGGCACTGGATGATCTTGAAGTCCCTTCCAACCCAAACCAGTCTGTGATTCCATGAAATAACAAACAAATTGAAAGAATTTAATTTTCCTGTAATTATGACACCTAATCCAACCTTCCTACTGCAAAAGGATGTGTTTTTCTCAGACCTGCTGGGGTGAACTCTCACACTTCCCTCTGCAGGGCTCGTGCCAGGCCTCCTGAACCTGGGCAACACGTGCTTCCTGAACTCCCTGCTGCAGGGCTTGTCCTCCTGCCCCTCCTTCATCAGGTGGCTGGAGGAGTTCACAGCCCAGTACAAGACAGAGCAGAGCAAGTCCCAGGAGCACCAGCACCTTTCAGTCACTTTGCTGCAGCTCCTGAGAGGTATTGGAATATTTTCCTCTTGTGGTAAACTAAGAATAAAATATTTAGTCTAAATGTTAGCACTTTTAACCTCTTTTCCCCAAAGAAAAAAGCTTCTGTGGTGTTATTCCCTGTTTAATTTCTCTCTAATTTTGAACCCCTTGGGCCAAGCTCAACCACCTTTCACACGGGCAGAATCCTAGAAAAAAGAAAATCATTAGCAAAGAATCGAAGCACTTTTTCCAAGATTACAATTTTCCCCAAAATCTGGGCTATTAAATGATTTTGGATAAGAATATTAAAACCTCTTAGTGGGAGGTGACTCATTTCAGACTCTCCCTGTGCTAAATTTGCCTCAGTCACATCTTCAGACTGATCCATTGGCTCTCCCTGGTTTCCCTCCCAGGGTTTTTTTCAAGGAAATCCCTTGGAAGTTCTGCCTTGGGATGTTCCTACCAAAACAGTGGGGGTGGGGGGGCTTTAACCTGGGCTTTGTGAGCTGTAAGTGGGGATTTCCCTGACCTCTCTCCTGCCCTGTGCCAGCCCTGTCATGCCAGGAGGTGACAGAGGACGATGTCCTGGATGCCAGCTGCCTGCTGGAGGTGCTCCGGGTGAACCGCTGGCAGATCTCCTCCTTTGAAGAGCAGGTGAGCCAGGGAACATTCCTGGGAGAGCAGACCTGCAGCTCTGGCAGTGCCAGAGCTGAACCCAGGCATGGGAAATAGCCATGGGAATGAGGGATGGGCTTTTCAGCTTGCTGGGATATTCCTCATGGAAAGCCTGGCTGCTTCCAAACCTCAGACATGGAACAACACAGCCAGGAATATTAAACCACATTAAACCAGCACAGATCCAGCCCTACCTTCACTTGGCATGATGGATCTGTGCTCTGCTTCCAGGGATGGACTCCACCCACATTTCCCAATTTTCTTACTTGAAACAGCCAAGATTTCTAATCTTTCCAGGATTTCTAATCCTTGTCAGTAGTTCCAGCCCTAGGTGCAGCTGGGCAATGAACTCCATCAATATCTCCCTCATAAAATACACTCTGTATTTCCAAGGATAGAGTCCAGTTATGCTTGCCTTGAATTCAGGGAAAACAGGGATTTGGGCATACATTTCCTTCTTTTTTTCTCCAAGTATTTTAGTTTCTTGTGAGTTTTTATTGCCCAGAATATCTTTAATAGTCTGTGCTCTTACAGAGCTTTTTGGCATAACAGCAGGTGCACAATGAGTGCAATTAATATAGTTAATGTAACATATGTATTAATTTATATTTCTATTTATTACTATATTTATACATATAATTGTTATTATTTATTATCTTACTTTATGGTAGATATTTATCCCTCAATGTTTATTATTATATATTATGTGTATAGATATGTGGGGTGGGATCTGAGCTGTGGTTGTCCCCAATTCCTGGGGTATTTCAGCCCTCCTGGGGTGTTCTGATGTGCTGTGTTTCTCCCTCCTGCCCAGGATGCCCATGAGCTGTTCCATGTCCTCACCTCTTCCCTGGAGGACGAGCGGGACCGGCAGCCCCGTGTGACCCACCTGTTTGATGTGCACTCCCTGGAGGTGACTCCTTTGGTTCCATCCCAGGAGGAGTTCCTGGGATCTGCCTGCATTCCCAAGTGCCTGTTTAGAAAATCAGGGTGTTTTTATTATGGGCACAAAGCTGCTCTTTGATAGAAATTAATCCATCGTCCGGTGGTTTAAAGAGTGAAACTGTATTTGCATTTATGCTGCTCCCACTTTCCTGAGGGTTTTTGCATCCCTAAATCCACTGAGTACAGGGATTTGATTACTAGCACAGAGCAGAAGTCCATCTCAGCAGTTACTCTTGTCATGAGAAAGGTTTGAAAACTGAAGAATGGACATTTATGGAGGCAAAATTTATCTTATCCTCCAGTTTGGTGATAAACTGGATGCAGATGGAAAGTTTCTAACGCTTTTTGCCTAAAATATACACAAAATGTTTATAAAAGCTCATATTTTAGTACTCTAAGGCAAAGAATTCTGCAGATTAGTTATTCATTTTACCAGCAGTGCTCTTTTTGGCAATTATAAGTTTTGTACCAGGTTTTTGTGTTCCTCAAATAGAAAGAACCACTGAAACTCCCATTGTTCTAATGGCAGAAAGGCCAATTAGGGATGAAATAGGAACATATTTAATTGTTTCTAGGGTTAATGAAATCTTTTGATCTTCCTTTGTAGCAACCAGAACCAACCCAAAAGCAAATCAGCTGCAGAACAAGAGGTAGGTTTGCTCCATTCTTCAATATGAATATTCATGGTGGAGTTGCATTAATTGATCTTTGCATTTGACTGAAATACACCTCAAAAATATAAATAAGCCCCATGAATTATGAGCAGTGGGACAGAACATGCTTTGGAGCGTGTTCCTGTGGGGCAAAACTGTGGAATTCCAGAGAAGGACATGGAAAACAAAGGGATGATGTGACCTTGTGTTGCAGGATCTCTCCCCCCGGTGTCGAACCACTGGAAGTCTCAGCATCCTTTCCATGGCAGGCTGACCAGCAACATGGTCTGCAAGCACTGTGAGCACCAGGTACCAGACCTGCTGGGGTTGTGCAGTCATTTATTTAGTCATTCAATCACAGGATGTATATGGAAATGTGTAGAAATATACATAGGTGTGTGTAAACTTTGTATTTATATATGTTTTCATTATATATATATATATATGAAAAGGGGTGTGTTTATTGTGGTGTTGGTGAGGAAGTGAGAATTTATCACTAAATACACTGAAGGAAATTAATGTGATCCACTCTGTGGGGATAACAGGATAATAGCTGTCTTATCCTGTAATTTAATTAATAATTAATCAATAATATTACCTGACAATCCACTCTCATGGGCAGTGGTTTAGGGCTTGCTGCTCATTCAACACCTGGTTTTAAGCTTGCAAAGGGAAATTAATTTGCAGTCCAGTTACCCGGAATAAGGAGATGGAGATAACCTGGCTAAAGACAAGAACTACAGAAAATGAACCTCATTTCTAGATGAAATTTTCAGATTACATTTGTACTTCTGTAAAGCTCACAAACAAATTTAAAGGAGCAGGAAGAGGCTGAGCAGCACCCTGTGCCTGGTGTTCCCTGGTGCTACACTTTGGGGAGAGAGGCTTTGGAGCCCACTGCCCCAGGGAATTGTGGCCAGCACAGGGCAGGTGTTCATGCTGTGAGGGTTTGGTTGGGGTTTCACTGTCCTCACTGGCATTGTGGCCCCCTGGATGTGTGGAATGTTCTCTTGCAGAGCCCTGTGAGGTTCGACACCTTCGACAGCCTCTCGCTGAGCATTCCTGCTGCTGTGTGGGTACGTGTCCTGCTGCTCCCCCTCCACCCTCCCTGGGCAGCCTGGCCTGCCCTTCCTGCTGCCTCTCTCAGCTGCTGCAGCCCCAGAGTGCACTGAGAGCTACTGCACGAGTTCCTTTCCCTGCCCTTTTCCAGTCCTGTGGGCTGTCACTGATGTGTTGGTGCAAATCACCAGCTGGGACAACCAGCACAGGGACACCAGCAGAGGTTGCTGTTTCCCCTGCTGGAGGGTTTGTCCTTCCTTGGATTTGATCATATCCCAAGGGCTGCTTCCCACGCTGGGAAAGGGCCCTGCAGCTGCTCTCCCAGTTCACACCTTACCCCACACAGGCCTTTCCATCCAGTGATTTCAACTGGGAATTTCTTTTCCATTTCTTCTGGCTTTTGATCAACTTCAAATGCCCAGTTTGTAGATTTTTGGGGGGCAGAATGTGCAGGATATTTTTGGATTGTAACACTTGGTTATTTCATCTCTGGTAGTGATGTGTCTTTCCAGAGAGGGAGCAGCTGCTTGCACTGAGGGGATTTCTGATTTCTACCTGCAGAGCACTCCTGGACAGCCAGCACTGGGATTTGGACACATCTTGTGCTATTTATCCCATCATTGCAGATGATGCCCTTCACCTTTGGCAGTGCAGGGTACAAGGAAGGGCAGAAGGAAGCCTAAGCCCCATTAAAGCCTGTGTTCCTCCTGTGCAGAGGCTCAGAGAGCATTAAGTGGCCCGTGAAGTGCTGGAACTACAGAAAAATAGTAACAGGACAGGAATCTGTGGTTTAAAACCCCACTGGGGGAGTCCCAGCTGTTCTTCCCCACAGCCTGCACGTTCCATGTTAATCCTAAGGAAGGATCCCCACAGTTACATTATCAGTCTTCTACACCCAAAGCCACTTAGGCAGTTTTTTCAAGAAATAACTGTGCAATTCTGTAGTTTCTCTGGAAGAAATGACTGAAAATCCTTCCCCCAAATCCCTGAAATTGCTGCAAGTAACTCTGGGTTTTCCTGGCTCTCAGGGCCGGCCCATGACACTGGACCACTGTCTCCACCACTTCATCTCCTCCGAGTCTGTGAAGGATGTTGTGTGTGACAACTGCACCAAAGTAGGTCCTTGGAGTTTCTGCAACCTCTGAGCTCAGTCTTAACTCTGCTGGCAGAATTCTGGCCTCAGTTCTCTGCTCCTTTTCCTTCCTGACTCGAGGAGAGTCTCTGCCCTGCCTGGGGTTTCAAATATTTAACATGGGGTTCTTATCTCACACAATGTGTTGAGGCTTTATTTACTATTACTACTACAAAACTTACAAATATTTTATTCTGCAGTTACCAGGTGTTATTTAGATAATATTGGGAATAACTTTTGTGTCCTGGGGTTGTTTGAAAGCCAGCAGAAAACACATAAGAGTACAGATCAACCTGGAGATGGGGTTTGTTCTGGAAGTGTTTCTGCTTGATTTTGGTTTGGAATTCTGATCCTTTAGGATAGGCCAGGAATTCTGAAGGGATTGCTAATTAATGCACTGAGCACAGTTCTAGACAGACAATTTACAGACCTGCACTGTGGTGTGGAATTGGACACAGCAGTAACCAAATGGCTTTGTTTCCCCTCTGATTTCAGATCCAGGCAGAAAGAATTCTGAATGGACAGAGCATAGAAAACCAGAGAACAACATTTGTAAAGCAATTGAAGTTAGGAAAGGTGAGGCAAGTTCACCCTCCAAACCTCTTTCTAAATCCTGTTATACAGTAACTTCTTTCTTTCAGCTGTTGCTTTGTGGCCACTTCTTGCTATTAGACAAATGTATTGTTTTACTTTTAAAAGTGAACTCAGTTGGCAAATACTTGTGGGGTATTGAGGCCTCAGTTCAGCAAAACTTCAAACTCTAAACTTGAAGAATGTGAATATTCTACTGTTACTCAGAAAACACTTAAATGTGAGTTTGGCTGGGTCTTGTCTTGCATTAATTCTTGTTTTCTCAGGTGAGCACATTGATTTAGATCGACAGTGTTTGTAGCATTGTTAGTAATTGCATGTTTTTAACAAATCAAAGTGTTCATATACAGGGGGTTTAATCAAGTGACCGTGGTGATAAACATCAGGTGTAATTTATGTGAGAAGAACACTTGTCATTTTGGCTCTGCAATCCTGTCCTGCTGAGGGCACTGGGGCACTGTGTGTAATTAAGGTGCCATTAATAACAATCATGTCTTTTTGCTAGAGGTCAGCCCTGGCTGGGTTTGAATTTCAGCTGTTCATAACTCCCTGACCTTTTTCCCCTGGTTCTCTCCCTGTGCAACCCATTAATTACTGGGGATTAGCAGAGCCCAGGGATCTCACTAGGGTCTGAGTTATTGCCATGCCCTGGGGACACTGTTGCCTCTGAGCCCACACAGGGACATGGGAACAGCTCAGGGATGCGTTTCCTTATCCCCTGGCCTTCCCCCCTGTTTGGTTTCATTTCAAATGTTCTGACCCTCTTTTCCTGTGGGCTATTCCTGAAGCTGCCCCAGTGTCTGTGTATCCACCTGCAAAGGCTGAGCTGGTCCAACCAAGGCACTCCCCTGAAGCGACATGAGCACGTCCAGTTCAGCGAGTTCCTGGTCATGGACATCTACAAATACCGAGTTCCTGTGCACAAACCCAGCCACAGAAACCCAGAGGAGACCCCTGGGGCAAAGGATGGCACAGCAGTGAAACCTCCAGGTGCTTTACAAATGAAACATATCAGATATTTCTTCATTTCACTGGTAAAACGTTCTGATGTGCAGAATGAACCCAAGAGCAGCATCTTTGCGTGGATCTGTGCAAAGAGGGCAGGGAGAAATCCCTTCCCAGCTACCATTCCAAATGTACAGTTCAGTTTTGATCATTTAATTTGATCCTGTTAAATACTAAAGAAGAAACAACTTAGAAAAGATAGCACAGAACTCACATGTTTTATGTCCAGAGGATGAAGGAATGCTGAACTTGGGATGTACCAGGTTTTGGGAGAAGCAGAGAAGGAATGCTGGGAATGGTGGATTCTTGAAAAACAGTTGGAAAGTCCATCTGTAGTAGGGTTGTCCTTTAGGCATCTCAATACTCTGTCCAGTTGGGATTTTGTAAACCTGGTGATTTTGGTATTTGTCATGTGAAAACAATCACTGCTGTGCTTGGGTATTGCAGTCCTCTGGGTCTGGGAGAGAGTGGGATGTGTAAGGAATTAAAATAAGTCCACTACAGTAAAATGAGTGCTGGTATTGGCAATATAACAGTGGCATTTAAGTTAAATCACTGAATTTCTCCTTCCTCTGGCAGAAGCAGAACAACCCCCTGGTACCAAACCACTCTTCATGAATGGTGCCTCCTCTTCCTCCTCCTCCTCACCATTTTTAATGTCCCCAGGAGCTTTTCCACTGGCTGCATTCCCTGAGTGCAGGTAAGTCAGGGATTTGTACCCTGTCTCTTCATTTCTGTCCTTCAAATTGTCTTCCTTTAGTCTGTGTTTGTCGTGAGGCTGCACAGGCACAGAATTTAAGAGCAGCCCCAGCTCCTGGGCTTGTCTCTGGGCTGATTTTTAGCAGTTCTTCTAGAAAAGACAGAAGAGCCTCTCAAAATCCCCTTTCCCTGGTTCATGGTGTAGTATGTCAAGTATTACATTTAAGGAGCCTGATTCCAGCTGCACCTGCCATGATTCTACTTGGTAACTCAGCCTTAGGCCCTCCTGATAACCCTTTTTCACAGGATCCCACAACAGTTTGGGTTGGGAGGGACCTTAGAGCTCAGTCCCAGCCTTGCCTTGGGCAGGGACACCTCCCACTAGGCCAGATTTCTCCAAGCCCAGTCCAAGCACTGCAGGGCTGGGGCAGGCACAGTTTGTGCTGCAGTCCCAGCTGTGCAGCCACCTCTGTGCCCCGGGGTGGGGGTGTCCCCTCTGGGGGGGTGTCTGTGGGGTTGTCCCCTTGTCCCCGGGGTGGGGGTGTCACCTGTGGTAGGAGTATCCATAGGGGTGTCCCCTCTGGGGGGGTGTCTGTGGGGTTGTCCCCTTGTCCCTGGGGTGGGGGTGTCACCTGTGGTAGGGGTATCCATAGGGCTGTCCCCTCTGGTGGGGCTGTCCCCTCTGGTGGGGCTGTCCCCTCTGGTGGGGCTGTCCCCTCCCTGGGGGTGTCCCCTCCCTGGGGGTGTCCCCTCTGGTGGGGCTGTCCCCTCTGGTGTCCCCTCCCTGGGGGTGTCCCCTCCTTGGGGCTGTCCCCTCCCTGGGATGCCCCGCTCTGACCCTGTGTCCCCGCAGGGCCCCGCTGTACCTGTACCGGCTGATGGCAGTGGTGGTGCACCACGGGGACATGCACTCGGGCCACTTTGTCACCTACCGGCGCTCTCCGGGCCCGCGGGCGGCGCTGCCGGGGCCGGGCCAGTGGCTGTGGGTGTCGGACGACTCTGTGCGCAGGGCCAGCCTGCAGGAGGTGCTGGCGGCCAGCGCGTACCTGCTCTTCTACGAGCGTGTCCGCAGCCCCGGCAGGGCCGAGGAGTGAGGGCAGGGCCGGGCACAGCTCCACGGGGCACCCTCGGGGCTCTGTGCCCTCCCAGTGCCCAGCTGTGCAGCCCAGAGCGTGTGACAGAGGCGTGTGTTGTGTCAGTGGTTGTGTGGCCACCTCCGAGACGTGTCCCAGGTGCCCCCGGGCTGTGTCCTGTCCTGTCCCGTGTCCCAGCGTGGCAGTTTTCCAAGGGAGATGCTCCGTCCTCTCACGGCAGGTGATTCCCAAGGGGGAGCCCCAGCAGGGCTCGTGGGAAGCTGCTGTTGGCAAAGGCAATGATTGAAGAAACAAAGTGCCTTGAGCTTCCTTGAACAGCTGCATTGCCACTCTCTGAGCCCACTGCATGTCCACTGTGTCCTGGGAATGCCCCACCACCGTGGGGTGAACTGGTGGAATCAGATTTGTCTTGATATCGCAGCTAACCAATTGATCAGGTCAGGCATCTCCACAAATAGCCACGACCCCAACATTTCCCTGTTCACCTCATTTTCCCACTACTTTAGTTATTTATACATCATAGAAGTCCTGCTGCTGATTCAAAGTGCAGTTTCCTTTTTCCAGGAGATAATTTTTCCCTCTGCTAAGAGCTGAAACCTTAATTTATTGCTCCCTCCCTTTGGAATATAGGTGGAATCAGCACCCAGAAGTGGTTGCTAGTGATCAGTATTGTCCTTTCCTTCAGCACTGTTGAATACAGTTGCTTGTAGCATCGACTACACCTTTTAATGCTGTGATTTCCAAGCTGCTGGAAGTGTTCTAGATTTGCCCTTGCCCTTTTAGTGCTGTAAAATGCCATTTCCCACCACTGGACTGGGCCTGCACTGGCTGGGAGTGGGAGCTGAGCCTTTGTCCTTGTTCAGTGGAATATAAACAACAGGATCAGCACTGGGGGACACTTACTGGTCTGGGGAGGCCAGTCTGGGAACACTGGTGTCACTGCAGCCACCCCAGGCTGGCCTGTAAACAGAAACAAGGGGAATTCTGCTGCTCTAGACTGATATGCAGGAACAATAAAATCCCAAACAAGCATGGAGGGAGAAGCAGCAAAAATTCCCCTTTAAGATTCTCCTGCTTTTAAATCACCAGGAATAAAGCATGTAGGTTATTTTTAGCTCTTTTCTATCCTTGTAAGCTCGAAGGAGAAAATCACTCATCAGCGCTTTTTCAGTGTGAAACAGCAACTTAAGTTTTCAAATAACTGTCTTAATAGTTTTTTAGGGCAACTTTGTACCTCATGTGTTCATATTGCTGCCCAAAAATCAGAGGTGTTTGGAGTTCCTCATGGGAGGCTCCAAACCAGCCAAAGCAGGAGTGATAATAGATGGATATGCAAAACTATTTACACAACTCATCATTCCAGAGTATGGAGCACAATTCCTGCTCCAGGTAATGCTCTTAAGTACATAGATATTGAGAAATCCACTGCTGTACTAGTTCCTGGGAAGTCTCCCTGGCTGTGCTAGGCTAGAGTAGCTTGGTTTTAACCTGTTTTAAGCTATAGAAAAACAACAGGAAAACAAACAAAAATAACCTTGAAGGATGCAAAATGCCAAAAAAATGCCCTGGCCACTGAAGTGAGAGCTGAGAGAGCTGGAGAAGGAGCCAGCTCTCCATACTGGGAGCACTGGGGTGCAGCAGGAGCTCTGAACTGTTCTGGGGATCATCTAAAGCGCCACACAAAGCCTCTCCCTCCAGCAGATCGACCACTGTACCTCAGAACTCCAACCATTCCCACTGCCAGCAGTGCCATCCTGCAATATCCATTCTCAGCTCTCTGCTCAGAGGTTTCTCTGGATTTTGGAGCCCAGCTGAGCAGTCCCTTGGCTTAGAGCAGGGCCCTGCTGGAGGTGGGGCAGAGGATACGCACACCACGGGCTGTGTCTTGGATTTGTCAGGGCAGGGATGCAAAGTCACCTCTTACTGCACAGCCCGTGTCTTTTCTCTGCAAAGAGCTGCATTTCCCTGGGCTGTGGGATGACTCTCAGGCTCCCTCAAGGGCTGTCCAGGGGAGGGTTGAGCAGTCAGCATTTGTTCCAGCTTTCCCTGTGGAGAAGGAGGAGATGGAGCAAGTATTAGCACCTCAGTGCTGTTCTGAGCTGTGCAAGATCCTCCCACAGCCCGCTGGGAGGTGTTTTGTGAGCCAGCCCTCCCCTTGGGGGTCACTGGGATCTGTGTTTCCAGCCAGCCCTCCCCTTGGGGGTCACTGGGATCTGTGTTTCCAGCCAGCCCTCCCTTTTGAGATCACAGGGCTCTGTGCAGGCACAAGGCTCAGATGCTGTTACTTGTAACTCACAAGCTGCCGTGGTGGTGAAGTTGTTAATAAAATGTAAAAAATTCAGACCTCCAAGATGCCATCTCTGTGCTTGGATGATCCTTGTCTTATTTTGTGTGTTATTTAAAGATGTATACTCTAGTCAAACCACTGCACTGCTGTTTGAAGTTGCGTTTTCACTTCAGGGTATTTTTGTAACTGTACAGTAGCAATAAAAGAACAAACTTACTACAAAAATCAGCTGTTTCTGTGTGGGAATGTCTCGAAACAAAGGCCAGGCTGTGAGCCAAATGGATACATAAAAGAAGCAGCACTTCATGCTCTGGCTCAGAAGGATTTCAGCAGGAGCTCTTCATGCTGCATAGAACATCTTTAACAGTGGCAAAGGTTGAAGTACCAACTCCAAACTGCCTAAACAGACCTTAATTCCATAACCCTGAGGGACCCAGAGCCCACCACTCTCTCCAGTGCCTGTAGCCTGTTACACAGGGTTTGGTTCCCATTCTCACTCAGACTGACCATTACTTCAGTCCTCAAGACCTGTTGGTGACTGGACAGCTTTTCCCCATCCCAGCAGATTCCCTGGGAGTGTGGAAGGGGATGGGATCCCTGGGGATAATTATTCAGAAAACAGACACCCTCAGAGTTACAGCCCTCAGTGCTGGGCTGTCCCTGGAAATGGTCCAGCCTAGTTCTTCCCCAAAAGGACATTGTTTATTGCCTGGCTTTGGTACAAAGGACCTGAGGAAGGAGAGACCCCTCTGCTTCCTGGAGCACAAGGAAGACCCTTGAGCAGCAGAGGAATTCAGGCAGACAGGAGCCATAGTGACTAAAACATTCAGCCAGCCACAGTGCCCTTGCTGTGCTCACACCTCAGCACTCCTCCATGTCAGTCTCATTTGTACTTTATTTAAATAAAAAAGCAAACAAAAAGAAAAAGCTCATTGACAGAGAACACAGGAAAAGTGTTACCTGTTGAAGAGTATCAGCTTTAAATGATCACAGCTTGTGCTTTGTGTTTATAAACTCTACCTCGAGGCTATGGAGTATTTTGATCTTTTTGCAGCACTTGGTTAGATTAAGATCAGCTGAGAACAAACTTCCCCTTGAGCAAAACAAGAGTATTAATCACCAAAAATACCTATCAGCAGGGCTACAGCAGCATTTCACAGAGGGGAAACCTCGGCATGGAGATCAGTGGTCACAGGCTTTATTAGCAATCACCAAGGCCACCATCTCCTCTCTCAGTTCAGTTTGCTCATCCAGTGGCCTGGATCACCCCAGAGAATGTCTGAAGGAGGATCCAACAGGTACAGCAGGAACTAAAGCTCCTGTTTCCAGTCACAAGTCCCTGCTGGGTGAACATTTCACCTCCTGTCCCCAGCCATGACTTTCCTGAAGGTGAGGTTGACCCTGGGGGTGATGACCCTCCTCCTGGGGGGCAGACTGTGGTACCAGTACACATTGGTGGGGTGGTGCATCATGAGGAGGCTGCCGTGGGCCAGCTCCAGCTTGACGCGCTGCATGCCCCGCTTGCCCCGGCAGTCCCTGTGGCGGAGGATGAAATCCCTGCAGGCCCCGAAGGACACGGAGGCGATGGGGCTGCGGGGCAGCAGCTCCCGCTCGTCGTCGCGGTGCTCCCCGATGTGGTCCAGGCCGTCCTTGTACCTGTGCACAGGACACGTTCATTAACTCCACCCGCACAATCAAGGCCGTACCAGCTCCTCAGCGACCTGCCAAGAGCTGCACAAGGTGTTTTCCCATTTCAGGAGAGGGAGCCGGCTGTACCTGTTGATGAGGACGAAGTTAAAGGCGTGCCCTGTGGCCTGGGTGACTCGCTCCCGGATGAGGTTCAGCACTGGGATCCACGGCTTGGGGTGGAACGTGACCCCCGAGTAGGTGTAGGACAGCTCAGGGTCTCCGTAGGTCACCTGCTTCCTTGGGATGTTGTGCCACGTGCCAAATATGTGCAGTTTTGTCTGGTCACCTGTTCAAACAAGAAACAAGGAGGATCAAAACCAGGTCTCTGTTAACTCTGCACAGCCCTACAATCCTCCTGGATCTGCAGCTTCTGGGAATCTCCAGGCAAGAGAAATGAGGATGCTTAAGATAAATGACAAGCTGCCATCCCTGTTCTGAGTGTTCCTGTCCCAACAAAGGTGGGCGCTGCCTTGGGATACCCCTTGAGTGGGATGAACAGGACCAAGATGCCCATTGCATTCTGCTGTTGAACTAGCATGACAGGGCATGTTTCATTCACTGCCTCTTCCAACAGACTCCAGTCACCAGCCCAGGCTCATCCCAGTCCACTTAAAACATGACTGAGACCACTTGACAAACCCTCCCAGCTGAGCAAATCCAGCCCTGCAGGGTCACACCTGTGTTTTGGCTACTTTGGGCCGGATTCTGCCAACACCAGGTGCCTGCAGACCCCTGTCCAGCTGTGCCCAGGCCCTGGGACTGCTCTGGGCCTCACCCTGGGAGGGCTGGGCAAGGTGGGGGGCCCCGAGCTGGGCACAGAAGGGCTCTGGTTGGAAAGGACCACTGGGGCTCATCCAGGCTGCCCTCAGGTGTCCCAGAGGTCAGTCCAGGCACATCCCAGGGAAGGGGCCTGTGGAGCCCCTGTGGAGGTTTGGGTTGACTCCCTGCCAGCCACACAGATTCCCCCCTCTCACCAAGAGAGAAGGGGGAAAAAACCCCCCAAAGACAATTGTAGTAAAGGTATTCACATATATTACAATTATATACAATCAAACCCTATGAATCTACAGAATAAGAACCCCAAACAACTCCAGATGGGAAAAGGGGGGGAAAGGGAAAGGGAAATGGGACAAAAAGGGGTAAACCCAAACCAAACAGATACACACACACTCGTAAACTCAGGGAAAAGCTCAATAAGTAACTAATACAATAAATTCTCACCAAAACTCCCCTTAAGAGAGAGAAGCAGGTCCCTCCCCTCCTCCAGCTGGAACACCAGTTTCCCCGACAGGCCTCAGCTCACAGAGGTAAAAGCTGAGCCAACACAGAGACCTGATGTGCTCCAAGCACACCAAAGGAACAGAGAGAGACAGGGAGGAAACTCCCCATCTTTATACACCCGATTACGTGAAAGAATGGTGTGGAATACTTAGTTTATGACCCGGTTACCAGGGAAGGCCTAGACCAAACCCGAGCAAACTAAACCACCCCAGCCCCCCGGGCAGCCCCTGCTCGGGCTCCCTCGCGGGCGGCTACCTTCGAAATACTGCACCTCCTCCTCCAGCTGCCGCAGGAGCGCGTCGGCCTCGGCCCTGCCGAAGAGGATGCGATAGTCACAGCGCAGCCCCGGGGCGCGGATCTGGCGCGGCGGGGCCCGGCCCGGCCCGGCCTCCTCGGGCCGCCGCCTCTGCCCGCGGGGCGCTGCGACCACGAAGGCGTCCATGGGGGGTCCCGGGAGGGATCCCTGAGGGGATGACGGGGATATCCCTGAGGGGATGAGGGAGCGATCCCTGAGGGGATGGGGGGGGCGATCCCTGAGGGGATCGGGGAGGGGGGGCGGGAGCGGCGGTCCCAGACACTGCACACTGGGCTGGCCACGCCCACCGCGCCAATGGACACGCCCACTGCCAGTGATGGTCACGCCCACTGTCCAATGAGCACTTTCACTGCCCCATGACCACTCCCACTGCCCGTGATGTTCACGCCCACTGTCCAATGGGCACTCCCACTGCCCCTGATGGCCACGCCCACTATCCAATGGGCACTCCCACTGCCCGTGATGGTCACGCACACTGTCCAATGGGCGCTCCCACTGCCCGTGATGGTCACGCCCACTGCCCAATGGGCACTCCCACTGCCCCTGATGGCCACGCCCACTATCCAATGGGCACTCTCACTGCCCCATGACCACGCCCACTGCCCAGGTGATCACGCCCATTACTCGCTCCTATTGTCCGTGATGGCCACGCCCACTCATCTGTCTGGTCACGCCCCCCGCCCCATGGCCAAACCCATTTCTTATGGCCACGCGCCAGGTCCGCCTGGCCACGCCCCCAGCGCGCACGCGCACTCTTTTGGCGCGAAACCGCCGTCACCACCCCCCCCCCCGCCCATTGAGCCGCCGTTGCCGCCCCTCACTCATCACTCACTCGCCATTCCCTCATCATTCACTCGCCATTCACTCGCTCCCCCGCAGCCATGATCGGCCAGAGGACGCTGCACTCCTTCTTCAGCCCCGCGCCGGCCAAGAAGCGCGCCCGCTCCCCAGAGCCGGCAGGAGATGCTGAGGTAGCGGGCGGGGGGCTGAGGGAGTCGGGGGCTCGGAGTGGTGGAGAGAGGAGCCTGGCGGCAGCGCGTGTGTACCCGGCAGCGCGTGTGTACCCGGCAGCGCGTGTGTACCCGGCAGCGCGTGTACTCGTGTGAGCGCGTGTACTCGTGTGAGCGCGTGTACTCGTGTGAGCGCGTGTATTTGTGTGTGTGTTCGTGTGTGTGTTGTGTGTTTGCGGGGCCTGGCGCCCCTTTGTGCGGGATCCACAGGGCAAATAGCGCTTCCAAAATTCCCGCGGGGCTGCACGCCTGACTGAGCTGCCAATCAAGCGCCCGCTCTCCGCCGCCGACCAATGGGCGCGGAGAGCCGCGCTGGCGTCACGATTGCCGGGTAGAAAACCTCTCCTCCCGCCGCCGCGAGCCAATGGGGAGGCTCGGGTGCTCTGCCGCTGGCCAATAGCGAGCGGGGATGCGAGGCGGGGCGGGGCCGGTGTGGTGTTTTGCCGCGAACGTACCGCGTGGGCCGGGGCGGGGCTGGTTTCGTTATGGCGCCGTGGCTGCTGCAGCCCCTGACCCGGCTGTTCCAGCAGCTCCGGCTGTTCCAGCGGCCCTCGGTGCTCCAGCAGCTCCGGCTGGTCCAGCGGCCCCCGGTGCTCCAGCGGCTCCCGCTGGTCCCGTGGCTCCGGCAGCTCCCGCTGCTCCAGCGGCTCCCGCTGGTCCCGCGGCCGCTCCGCACCCTCCCTACGCTCATCCCCCCCGCTCGCCGCTTCCAGGACAGCGCCGCCAAGAAGGCGAAGGACGCGGGAACCCCGCTGAGCGAGGAGCAGCGGGAGCGCATCCGCAAGAACAAGGAGGCGGCGCGGCAGCTGCTGGCGCAGCGGAATGTGCCGCCGGGCTTCGGGGACAGCTGGCGGCGGCAGCTCGCAGGGGAGTTCTCCAAGCCCTACTTCGTGAAGGTGAGCTCGGCAGCGGCCCCGCGGTGCCCCCTGAGCCCCCCGGCCCTCGCTGAGCCCCTTTCCCCCGCAGCTGATGGCGTTCGTGGCCGAGGAGAGGAAGCGCTACACGGTGTACCCGCCCCCCGAGCAGGTGTTCACCTGGACGCAGATGTGCGACATCTGGGATGTGAGTGGGGCCGCAGGGGCTGGGCAGGGCTCTGGGGCTCTCTCGGCTGCTCCGGGGTGGTTCAAACCGTGGTGGGTGCACAGACACCTTAGGGCGGTGTTTTATCCCTTAAACTTGAGCCCCACGGGATGGGGATGTTGTTGTTTGTCTCACCTAACTCATAAATCCCGCCTTCCCTTTCATCTCTGAGATCAAAACATGGGTTTGTTGTTTTATTACCCTCACAGGCCACAGAATTTCCTGTAAAAACATAGTTGGACTTTGACTGGTTTTCTAGTCCTAGCAGCTTTCTCTAAGTCATAGCTTGTGGATCTTGTGGATCTGTTGTTCTTCTAATTGATCTGTAAGGAACTATAATTAAAATTAAAAAAGGACAATAAGGCAATGTCACTTCTAATAAACTCAAAAATATCACAGCAAGAGCGGCATAAAGTTAAATAGGATGAAACCTATTTGGAAAATACCTCAACAAGGTGTTTTATTGTGGCTCTGGGGATGTTGGTCTTCTGCACTCAAATCACATTAATTACATTCAAAGCTCTGGTGATGTAAATCCATAGTCTTAGGTAAGATCTGTGCTCTTTATCTTGTTCATAATGAGGTGTCTGGGATTTAACTTCAGTTCCTGGGGTGGTTGTTTTTGGTTTGGGCCTTTTTTATGTCCCTTGTGGGCTAAAGCTCATTTATAAGCCTTTTTTCCCCACTCTTCTGGGAATAATGGTGATTCCAATTCAGTGCTAACCAAGGTCTGCTTCCAGGTGAAGGTTGTCATTTTGGGGCAGGATCCATACCATGGCCCCAAACAAGCTCACGGGCTCTGTTTCAGTGTCCAGAAACCTGTTCCACCTCCTCCCAGGTAGGACACTTGGCAAAATCCCTGTTGGTTACAAATTAATTGCAGTTCTGTGCTGCTCAGGGCTGGGAGCCAGAAAATTGATGTGAGGAGTTTTGCAGCTGCTTCAATTTGAGTGTGCATTGCCTGGAAAAAACATTGTGGCAAAACATGAGTAATTCTCTATAATTTGGTGATATTCTGGATGTCAATTTGCATTTCCAGCTGTGCTGAGACCTCATCAAGCTTCCAGCCAGGCACACACAGGGAATCCTCGCTGCTCTGCCTCTACAAATGACGTTGTTATCTTAAATAATAAGATTAAAATCAATACATTCTTGCCTAGTGAAAGAGCAGTATGTGATGCTGCTTGCTTTTGTCTTTAAATATTCATGTTAAAAGAAACTTCTGGTGTTTCTTCTTTGCAGTTTGGAAAATATTTACAGAGAGCTCTCTACAGACATTGAGGGCTTCACTCATCCTGGCCACGGGGATTTGACAGGCTGGGCCAAGCAAGGTGAGCTCAGAGACACTCAGGGATTTGCTCACTGTGGAGCAGGAAAAGTCTTCCCTGGAAAACAGACCTGTGGTTGGAAATGAGCCATTTATATGGGATTAAAATCAATCCTGAGTGCCTGTTGTTTGGCAGGTTGTATAGAATGAAAGTTGAATTTGTTTCTGAAGGAAAACAGGAAAAAGCAATTAGACTTACAGAATTCTGGAATGGTTTGGGTTTGAAGGGACCTTAAAGCTCATCCAGTGCCACTCCCTGCCATGGGCAGGGACACCTTCCACTAGCCCAGGTTGCTCCAAGCCCTGTCCAACCTGGCCTTGGACACTTCCA
>JAWWEE010000034.1:10044185-10056728 GCA_035221455.1 Xenops minutus | reverse complement strand
CCAGGGATGGGGCAGCCACAGCTTCTCTGCCCAACCTGTGCCAGGGCCTGCCCACCCTCACAGGGAAGAATTTCTTCATAGAATGTAATCTAACCTATTCCTCCCAGCCCCTTTCCTTTTGGAGAGTGAAACCTGCAAAGTTTTTCCTTTTTAATGAATCCACTGAAAATCAGAACAATCCTCTGCATTCCAGGACTATTCACGTTGTCCTCTCTCTCCCTTCTACTCTAGAGAGAATTCCCAAAGTTTTTCACGTTCAGAGCCAGGGATGAGGTAAGAGTGGGTGGGAATGGAGCCTGCCTGGCTGTGGCTCAGCCCTGGCTCACCTCTGGCTCATGGCTGTGCCGGGGCAGTTTGCAGAGGATCGGATCTACCGGCACCTGGAGCCGGCGCTGGCGTTCCAGCTGGAGCTGAGCCGCATGCGCAACTTCGACCTGACGGCCATTCCCTGTGCCAACCACAAGATGCACCTGTACCTGGGGGCTGCCAAGGTGCAGGCGGGCGCCGAGACCACCGACTACCGCTTCTTCATCCGCGCCATCGTGCGCCACTCCGACCTCATCACCAAGGCAAGGCGGCACGGGCTGTCCCCGGGGGCCAAGTTTTGGGGACAGGGGTGCTCTGGCCACCACTGAGCCACCCGGGCCACCACAGGAGGCCTCCTTTGAGTATCTGCAGAACGAGGGCGAGCGGCTGCTCCTGGAGGCGATGGATGAGCTGGAGGTGGCCTTCAGCAACACTATTGTCCGCACCGACTGCAACCACATCTTCCTCAACTTCGTCCCGACTGTCATCATGGATCCCTCCAAGGTGTGTTTTCCAGGGTCCTGCTGTCTGACTGCTGCTGGTCTGGGGGTGGAGGTTCTGTCATCCCCTGTGCTCGGTACCATGGGTGGGCAGCCAACCCCTACCTGTCTCCCTCTCCTCAGTGGAGAGGGTGGATAGCAGCACCAGGCACTGAGGAAGGAGAGATGGGGAAAGGGAAGGGGCTCTCCAAAGCAAACCCAAAATGGCTGTTTGTGGTGGAGATGCCACAGGGCTGCTCCAGCCTTGGCCTCATGCAGTGGAGGGCAGTGCTGTCCCTGGAGCCACTGACCCACCCGTGTGCCATGCCCAGATCGAGGAGTCGGTGCGCTCCATGGTGATGCGCTACGGCAGCCGCCTCTGGAAGCTGCGGGTCCTGCAGGCTGAGGTGAAGATCAACATCCGCCTGACTCCCACTGCCACTGCCATCCCCATCCGCCTCTTCCTGACCAACGAGTCTGGGTACTACCTGGACATCAGCCTCTACAAGGAAGTGAGGGACCCTGGCAGTGGCAACGTGAGTAACCACAGCATGTGCTGCAGGAGCCCTGCCACCAGTGCCTGACTTGGCAGGGCTTCTGCAAAACTCCTTATGCATCTGCAGCACTGCTCTGTGCAGAGTCCCAAGGCTTCCAACAGCATTCCCAGGGCTGGGCTGGTCTAACTCCCCTGGGAGTGAGTGGGAATGGCTGATGGCTCAGTCCATCTGAGCACAGGAGATGCTTCTCAAGCATTTTGTCTGTTGGTTAAAGCCACCTGAAGCTCAGACCCTGTGTCTCTTGGAACTTAAAGTGGTTGTCAAAGGGGTGATTGGTCAAAGGTTGGACTTGGTGAGGTCTTTTCCAACCTGAAAAAATATGCTGAGCTCCATCCAGTTGGGCTCCTTGGGGTGATGCTGGTGTGGAGCTGGGCAGATTTGGGTCTGGGAGGTGAAGGTTATGGTGTCACTGGTAGTTGCAGCACACCAGTGTGACACTGACCCTTCAATAGCAAAGAGTGGGGTGGAAAATCATGCTTGAGACACAGGCATGAGCATTGGCCAGGCAGAGCTCTGCAGTGCTCCAGCAGAAGACTCACCATGACACTGGGGGAAGGCAGCCAATGCTCTGCCCTTCTCTCCAGATCATGTTCCAATCATATGGGGACAAGCAGGGGCCGCAGCACGGGATGCTCATCAACACCCCCTACGTCACCAAGGACCTGCTCCAGGCCAAGCGGTTCCAGGCGCAGTCCTTGGGCACCACCTATGTGTATGACTTCCCAGAAATGATCAGGCAGGTGAGTGTGGCTGAGCAGAAAGAGCTCTGAATTATTGCCTTTGTTCTTCAACCTCACCCTTCCTAAATATTCCCATATGGGGAAAAGGCCCCTCTCCCCTAAGCTAGAAAATGAGAAAAGGAAAAGAGCCAAAACCCCAACACTTTTGGTTACGTGAAATATTTCTAAACCAATTCTTAGCTCTTGGAATTCCTGGCTCTCCCTGCCCATGGCAGGGGATTGGAACTAGATAGTTCTTTTAAGTCTTTTCCAACCCAACCCATTCCAGGATCTGATGGTTCTTTCAACTTGCCCTGCTTCCACTCATGGGGGATGTGAACCTGAAGTGGGGGACTCTGGCACAGAGTTTTGCTCCTTGCAATGCCAGCTGCAGGGGTGTGTCTGTGCTGGGCAATATCCTGGGAGCTGGCCCAGGCCTTGCCTGCTTGCTCATCCCAAGCATGGTGTCTCCACAGGCTCTCTTCAAACTATGGGGCTCCTCAGACCTGTACCCCAAGGACATTCTGACCTACACTGAGCTGGTGCTGGACTCACAGGGGCACCTCGTGCAGATGAACAGGGTCCCTGGAGGGAATGAGGTAGCGGGGGATGATTTGGGAATGTGGGAGAGGAAGCAGGTAGCAGTAGGTGGTAGCCAAGCCTGGCTGTGATTACAGCTTGGGAGAGGCTCCTCAACCACCTTGTCTGTTGGTTAATGCCACCTGCAGCTCAGCCCCATGTCTCATGGACATGGCACTCAGTGCTCTGGTGTAGCTGACAAGGTGGTGACCAGCCCAAGGCTGGACTTGATGATCTTGGAGGTCTTTTCCAACCTCAGCGATTCTGTTATTCTCTGGAGGATTCCATAACCTTGTGCTGTTTTGGGGCAGGTGGGGATGGTCGCTTTCAAAATGAAGCTGAAGACCCCCGAGTACCCCAAGGGCCGGGACATTGTGCTCATCTGCAATGACATCACACACAAGATCGGCTCCTTTGGGCCTGAGGAGGACCTGCTGTTCCTGCGGGCGTCGGAGCTGGCACGGGCCAAGGGCATCCCCCGCATCTACATCGCGGCCAACAGCGGTGCCCGCATTGGCTTCGCTGACGAGATCAAGCACATGTTCCAAGTGGCCTGGGTGGACCCTGCCGAGCCCTTCAAGGTGTGTGGGCACCTCCCTACAAACTGTGAGGGCTTAGCTGGGGAAGGAAGGACCAGAGCTAAACTGGGACAGCAGGCTGTGAGATCAGAGAGGGGGGTGAGCCCTCCCTGCACCGTGGGGACGGTTCCCTCCGCTCTCCCCAGCAGGGTGGAGATAAAGGTGCCAGTGCTGGCACAGCTGCTCTGTCCAGCCCTGCTCCCTCAGCCACTGGTGATGCTCGGTGAGGGTTTGGGGTGGGTTCGGAGGGCAGCCATGTCCCACATGGGCATGGTGAGTTCTGCAACTCCTCATCCTTCTCTTTCTTTTCAGGGCTTCAGGTACCTGTACCTGACTCCCCAGGACTACACAAGGATCAGTGCCATGAACTCGGTACGCTGTGAGCATGTGGAGGAAGGTGGTGAGTCCAGGTGAGCCCTGGTATCCCATGGGGCACAGAGAGCCACCCCAAGCCCTGCCCTGCATCCCACCAGGATGCTTCTCCCACCTCCTGACTCAGCAACCCACAGGTGAGTTCTTCTCTTGGTCCCACCCACACCTCTGCTTTCCCCACAGGTATGTCCTCCTGGACATCATTGGGAAGGACAATGGATTTGGGGTGGAAAACCTGAGAGCTGCGGGCACCATTGCAGGGGAGTCCTCCCGTGCCTACGACGAAATAGTGACCATCAGCATGGTACAGCTGGGGCCCTCCCCCTGCTCCTCTCCTCTCTCCTGCTCACTTTTGAGGTCACCCTGGGGGGGGTCATGGGGTGCCACAAGGAGGCAGATCACTTCAAGGCATCCTCCTCCAGGTGTTTGTGGTCTGTCCTGCACCCTGTCCCCCCAGTGACCCCTCGTGTCCTTGTGTGTGTGCCCAGGTGACCTGTCGTGCCATCGGGATTGGTGCCTACCTGGTGAGGCTGGGCCAGCGTGTCATCCAGGTGGAGAACTCCCACATCATCCTCACGGGTGTCACGGCTCTCAATAAGGTACTGAGCTCTGGCCATGTGTCCCCTGTGGCACCGTCCCTCACACCCGGGGGAAGAGGTGACAGCTCCCTACACATCACCTGTAGAGGAGCTGCAGCTCTGCTGGTCTCACTGAGCAGGGAGAGAACATCACCCCCACAGCTCTGTGGTGTTGCTGTAGGGACTAGGGCATTACTCCTGTGGTAGGGTGGGATGGAGGACCTGCCTTGGGGACAGCTGGGCTCCAGCCCCAGGGACAGGACCCATCCCTGGGCAGAATCACACAGGTCTGAGCTGGTTTGAAACCTGCTGCACTAAACCCGTGCAGTAAAGCAGTATCCCTTTGCTTCAACATCAGCCTGGACAGGGGGAAATTCAGCCTCAGACCAGAGTGGGAAGGTGCCTGTGCAGAGATTTGGATTAACGGAGCAAGGGAGCACTCCTGTGGCAGCAGAGCCCCATCTGTTTTGTTGGAAACCCTGTCTAGGTGCTGGGCCGGGAGGTTTACACGTCCAATAACCAGCTGGGAGGAGTGCAGATCATGCACAACAATGGCGTTTCCCATGTCACTGTCCCAGATGACTTCGAGGGGGTCTACACCATCCTGCAGTGGCTCTCGTACATGCCCAAGGTAGGATAGTGCTGCAGGATGGTGTGTGTGGGGGGTGTTACCCCAGACCTGGCTGGTGACCTGCCCTTTGGGGTCTCCCTTGCAGGATAACCAAAGCCCGGTGCCCGTCACTCCCATAAGTGACCCCATCGACAGAGAAATTGATTTTGTCCCTCCCAAAGTGCCCTATGACCCCCGGTGGATGCTGGCAGGGAGACCCCATCCTAGTAAGTGAGGGCAACTCGATGCCTTTGCAGCACTGCTCCCAAATGTTTCTTGCAGGTGCAACCCCCCCCATTCTGATGCAGAATGTATTTTGGCCCTGGGCTGGTGCACAGGGAGTCCCTTCAGTCCTCACCTTCACACTGTTCCACGTCTTCTCGTGCTCCACAGCTCTCAAGGGGACCTGGCAGAGTGGCTTCTTCGACCAGGGCAGTTTCATGGAGATCATGAAGCCATGGGCTCAGACAGTTGTGGTTGGCAGGGCGAGGTACTGCCAGGAGCAGGGCATGGAGCCCGGGGCAGGGAGCCCCCACGTGTGGCCAGGCACACTTGAGCCCTGGCACTGCTCTTGGGAGGGTGGAGGGGGAGCAGCATGGAGGGGAATTGGCCTCTGCTGAGCCCACCCCACCTCACTGCAGGCTCGGGGGTCTCCCCGTGGGTGTCATCGCTGTTGAGACCCGCACCGTGGAGGTGACGATCCCTGCGGACCCTGCCAACCTGGACTCAGAGGCAAAGGTGTGTGGGGAGACCTTAGTGAGGCCAAGCAGCATCTGAGAGGAGGCTGGAGGGGAGAGCAGGGAAAAGCTCAGTGGAATTCTTTGGTGTGTCTAGATTTTCCTTAATTCTGGTGAACTCAAGGGTGCTGGATCAGTTTGTTTCAGCTCTTTCACACCATGTGCTGCTGGGAGGAACTGGCACCTTCTTAGAGCTGCTGCTTGCTGTCTTTTCCAGATAGTCCAGCAGGCTGGGCAGGTCTGGTTCCCAGACTCTGCTTTTAAAACAGCCCAGGCCATTCGGGACTTCAACCGCGAGCACCTCCCACTGATGATCTTTGCCAACTGGAGAGGCTTCTCCAGTGGCATGAAAGGTACCTGTGCTTGGGATGCCCAGAGTCCCATGCCATGACATACTGCCAGCACCCCTGCCAGCCCACGGGGTCCGGGGATGTTCCAGCCTCCCAGGGTCCTGCCCACACTGCTCTGGGATGTGGGGCAGGGCTGGGGAGGTGATGGGGCATCGCAGGGCCCAGGTGCCAGGGGTTGGTGGCTTTGGGGAGCTTGTTTGTCTCTCCAGTGGAGTAGGTGGCTCTGGGCAGCTGGAGGAGACTGGGGCAGTGCCTGGCCCATGGCAGTGGGTCGCTGAGCCACGGAGTCCCTTTGGCTTTCAGACATGTATGACCAAATGCTGAAGTTCGGCGCCTTCATCGTGGACAGCCTGCGGGACTTCAGGCAGCCCGTGCTGGTCTACATCCCCCCCCATGCTGAGCTGCGGGGGGGGTCCTGGGTGGTCATCGACTCCACCATCAACCCCCTGCACGTGGAGCTCTACGCTGACAAGGACAGCAGGTCAGCACCCCAGACCCGTGGGTGTCCCCCACAGCCCCTGTGTGGTGTCTGTTCTTAACCCTTTCAAAGCTATCAGGGACAAGTTCCAAGGTTCTTGCAGGACAGCATGGAAAGTATCACGGGATCGTGGAAAGGCTTGGGATATCCCCAAGGTACCTCCTTGGAATATCTTCCTGCCTCAGCAAGGGCTGTGGGAGAGTAAAACACAGTTCTGGGGTCAGGAGGCCTTTTCTCTAACCTGAGTTAATGCACACTGGAGTGAGCTGTGAGGAGTGGGAAGACAGACAAGGATCCCAGACTGGAAACAAAACCCTTTTAAGGTTTTATCTCCCTAATTCTCAGAAGAGGGAGCTGCCAGGGTTTATTCTCCCATGAAGAGCAGTCCCTGCTTTACCAAACTTTCCTTCCAGGGGAGGGATTTTGGAGCCTGGAGGAACAGTGGAGATCAAGTTCAGAAAGAAGGATTTGGTGAAGACCATGAGAAGGATTGATACAGTCTATGCCAAGCTTGTTGAACAGCTGGGTAAGGGGAGGGAGTTTCAGGGCATTGGTGGTGGAAAGTTAAAATATGAGGCTCAAGCACTATCATGGCAACCACGAGGGGATCCTTTAGTGTTCCTCTAGGAAAATTCTTTATGGCTTTTCTGATGGTGGAGCCAAGAGGATGTGGTGGTGCTTTAGAACACTGCTGTGTCCTGGGAGCTCTGTAAATGGGACTGGGGTCTTCTCCCATGTTTTGAGATGAAGAATGGCAATGGCCCTGCTGAATCAGTACCCAAAGCATCGGGGGGTCCTTGCCCCCTTTCCCCTCCACCCTGCTACAACTCAGTCCCACAGAGTCCTCACAAATGCCACCTCCCCTCTCTTGTGGCCAGCACAGAACATGATGTGACCCTTTTGTGGCCGTGGGGTCTGTGGCTGGGCTCTGGTGTGCCTGTGCCAAAGCAAAGGGATGTGGCACTGCGTGTCCCGTGTCCTGGTGGGGGTGGCTGATGTGTGAGCACGGAGAGCCCCCGTGGTGCCTGTGTCTGTCCCCACTGGGGCTGCTCAGCACGGCATGTCCCGCAGGCACCCCGGAGCTGTCGGAGGCGCAGCGCAGGGAGCTGGAGGTGCAGCTGAAGGCCCGTGAGGAGCTGCTCCTGCCCGTCTACTACCAGGTGGCCGTGCATTTTGCAGACCTGCATGACACGCCGGGCCGCATGCAGGAGAAAGGTGTCATCACGGTGAGCCACGCCGGGCCAGCGAAGGGCTGGGGCAGTGCTGGCACGAAGGCAGGAGGAAAATCCCCTCCTGGGGGCTGCAGCTGCCAGGCTGTCCCTGCCCTGGTGCTGCCCTGATCCCCTGGAGCTGTGGGCGAGCACATGGGCTGCTCTTCGTCCTGCAAAGGCAGACAGGGCTGTGCCTGTTCCTGCAGGACATCCTGGAGTGGAGGATCGCCCGCTCCTTCCTCTACTGGCGGCTGCGGCGGCTGCTGCTGGAGCAGGCGGTGAAGGCAGAGGTGCTGAAGGCCAACAGCGAGCTCAGCCACATCCACATCCAGTCCATGCTGCGGCGCTGGTTCATGGAGACGGAGGGAGCCGAGAAGGTACCTCCCACCCCAACTGCCTGAGGCAGCCCAGGGGCTCTCACCTCGCTCTCCCATCACTCAGAGGTTCTGGTGGTGCCTCCCTGAAGGGTTAACTGTGTGATGGGAATGTGCCAGGGTGGGCAGCTGAGAAGCCTTGAGGCTGGGGAGGTCTCTCCAAATCAGGTGACCCCAGCTGGGAGCTGGGGTATTGCTCAGCAATAGCAAGGTGGTCCCCAAATGAACACTTTGCACCATGACAGGGCTTCTCAGGGCAGATGAGAGACTTGGAGTCTTTGCATTTGAGCTGTTTTCAAATGACACACACATCTCCATGCCAGTCCTGTGCTTGCTGAGCCAGGAAGTGTTGGCATGCAAAGGAAACATGTTTTACCTTAACTTTTTGCCTTTCAAACAGTTTGCAAAGGTTTCCTGTGTGTCAGTTTCCAGACTGAACCTTTTACCCCGTGCCTTTAAGGTGGGAGTGGGGGATTGTGCTGTGCCATATGTGCAGGACTGGGGAGGAAAATCCCATTGCCTGGTTTTGAGGCCACAAGAGGAAAGGGGGCTCAGGCTGTGCAGGCAGCAGGACCCCCTGTTCACGGTGCTTCTCTGGCCAGGGCTACCTGTGGGACAACAACCAGGTAGTGGTGGAGTGGCTGGAGAAGCATATGCAAGAGGATGATGGCACCCAGTCGGTCATCAGGGAGAACATCAAGTACCTGAAGAGGGATTACATCCTCAAACACATCCGGAGGTGAGGGGCCATGGGGGCTGGGGTGAGGAGGGTGCTGCTGATCCCTGGGATGGGAACAGAAGTAGGTGGAGAGGTGGTTTCTTCACCCTCCCAGCCAGCTGTCCTCTCCCATCTGCCTTGCAGCTTGCTCCAAGCCAACCCCGAGGTGACCATGGACTGCATGGTGCAGATGGCCCAGCACATCACCGGTGCCCAGAAGGCCCAGGTGGCCCATCTCCTGTCCACAGTGGACACTGATGACCCCGATGACCCCTCCTGAGCCAAGGCTGCTTCTGTGCAGGGCAATCCCCATGGGGCAGGAGGGGCACCAGGACACAGCCAGGTCTCACCCCCCTACATGGCTCCTCAGCCCTGGAATGAAGCCTTGGACTCTTCCTCATGTGCCTAAATAAAGGACACCAGTGATTGCATTTTAAGCCATGGACATGGTCTTGCCATCCATGCAGAGGCTGCTCTGGCACAGGACTGTTCACCAGAGGGGTGGCTTTGCAGAAGATAAACTTGTCTCAAGCCAAGTCTGGAGTCTGGACCTGGTGCAGAAGTTGGTTTCAATAAGAATCTAAAAATCTCTTACTGTGTTTCAGTTGCAAAGCCTGGCCTTGATCTTTAAAACAAGTACCAGGTCAGACATGTCTCAAGGGACTGGACAGAGCTGGAGGTTCAAATCCACTGGCCCAGGGGCTGTGGGGAGCAGGATGGAGGAGGAGGTGTCTGTGAGGCCAGGCTGGAGCTGCCCAGGCACCAACACAAGGAAATGAACATCCTGTGAGCAGCAGCCTCAAACGGATGGTTTATAAACTGGCAGCAGCAATTTATCTTGTCCTTCCCCTTGCTGGAGGCTGAAAAGCAGACGTGACTGTGAGTAGCTGATGGCCAGAAAAAACCCAACTGAGCTCATCTGGGAGACGTGATGGGAATGTCAAAAGATCCACCACTGCCTGACCTGACTGTTCCTCTCGCTCTTCTCATGTCCTTTCTGGCTCCTGTGGAGGATGGAGAGGAGGGAGGACACAGCTCCAGGTGCTCCTGCCCCAGAGACTGGTTCCTCCTCTGAAGCACAGGAGCCAGAGGATGAGAGAGCTCACAGGGTGACTTGTCACCTGCTTGGGCCTGTACCTTGCTTCTCAGGTGGCCTTTAATCATCTTGGTCATGGAGGGGGCATTTGAACATGTGCTTTCCAGGTGTTGGACACCTCCCTGGTCATGTCTGGGCTGGGGGGTCCCACTGCCCTGCAGTGGGAAGGGTCTTGGGGACACTTCCTGATATGAAAGGTGTCACTGCTGATGCTCCTGTGCAGGAGCCAAATAGCCAGCAATAAAGTGGGCTCAGCTCCAGGCAGGGATTCCTGACCTCTGTGTCTTCTGTGCTTGTGGTGGAGCTGAGCAGGGGCTGGTGCCCCTTGCCTGTGGCACAGGATCTGTGTGGGTGTGGAGCAGCTCTGAGCATCCCTCCTGCCAGCCCCTGGGGTTTGGCTACAGAGGGTCTGAGGAACAGGGACACACCAGAGAGTTATATACCTGTGAACTCCCACTCTCCTGGAGGATTTGAGCCAAGGATTCACCTGTAGAACTGTGTCTGTAAAGGGAATGATTCCTGGGAAAGGGCAGGGGCTCCCTGGCAGCAGAGCAGGTACCACCCAGCACACCCCAAACAACCCAGGCTTAGTGCTAAGAAACATTTATTTAGAAAAACAAAGACATCATAGATGACACAGCAAATGATCATCAATCACATCTGTCCTTGAACAATAAATTATGACATGGAGCTTCCTGCCCTTGGGAAGAGGTTTCCACAGATGGATGTGCTGGGAGGATACAGGCCCAGATGGTTTCTATCCCTGGTCTTCACAGCAGGAATTTTCAGGCAAGAAGGTGCCCACTGTGTCTCTCCAGCATCCTGCACCTTCCAGGTTTAATCCATGGATGGGGGTGGGAGGCAGGAGCCTGCAAGCACCTGGATATGACACTGGAAATTTCTACTAATGCACAGGAACAGACAAAACCCGAGATATAAATATCACTTTGTGCCAGGTATAAGTGGACTAAATGCTAAATCCCAACTTATTTTCAGATGCTTCATCACATTTTTGAACATGTTACCAAGTACAAAACAGGGTTTGGAAATTTTAGAAAAAGCTACATTAGAATCAGTTTTTCTTAGTTAATTAGGAAAGACAGACTATTATGAATGGTACAGTGACAATATTTGGTCTCTGAATTTTTTAAAAAACAGGAGTTTCACAGTATCAAAAGTGCTTATTAAAGAAATGTAGTGTACAGAACTGTGAGGAGCTGGTGGTGTTTCTGATGCTGAATAATTTAGTGGCTGTAAACCAGGTTACTGCAGCATTATAAAACTTGAACAGTGCTCAATAATTTTTCTCTTCATAACAATAAATATAAATAAATTTACAAATAGTAATACTGCCTAGCACAAGAATAGACAGAAGCACAATACACAAGACTATAAACAAATCTATTTATTTTAAAAATCCTAAAAATAGGCATAATTCCTAAAATCTTCTAGCCAGTGTAGTAGCTCAGTAGTACCACTTCCTTCAGGGGTGAGGACTTTGTTTTTAAATCTAGATACAACAGTTTTCTGCTACGGGGTTGAGTTTTCCTTTTGAGTATCTTTGCTCCTTTTCTCCTCCCTCAGAACAATAAATTAACCACAGTTACGTCAGAAAAGTGTTAGTGGTGCAAATGTCTCCAGGGACTTGTTCAACAGCAACGGGGATTTGGCAAATTAAGGACAAATGATCCACCAGGTGCACGATGAATTATTTTGGGCTCCAACTCAGTGCTGACCAGCCCATGGGCTCGTGTTGCCTTCTGTGAAGGTGGTGACCGACCAGCTCCCCCAGGTCATGGGGGAGAGCAAATGGATTTCCCTCAATGAGGTTATTTCCAGCTGGGTTACAGCCCAGTGAAAGATCCTGCTGTCTGACACCTTCCAGGTCCTTCTGGAGAGCTCACCAGCCCCACAGCACAGGTGTCCGTGCCCTTTCCTCGGTGTTGCCACGGGTGGAAGTGGTTCTGCCAGACCCAGTTTGATGCATTTTGGCCTCACACGCTGTAAGTAGCCGACACTCCCCCAGGTGTCTGCAGGAGGGGATCCATGGCACGGGGCACAGCTCAGAGCAGAGGGATGGGTTTGTTGCCTTGGGGGGGCATGTACTGAGCAGCTGCCACGTTGTCCAGGGTGGTGTAGGTGGCGTAGAGCCCGGTGACCTGCAGGTCTGGGAAGGAGCGGTCGCTGCCGCTGGACACGGGTGTGAGGCCAGGGGTGCCCAGCTCGCAGTCAGAGAGGTGCAGAGGGGACGTGCTGAAGGCACCCAGGGTGTCCAGGCTGAAGCTGTCATCTTTCATCTCCTCCCAGATGTTACCTGGAACAGATTGAACCCTGCTCACAGCAGCACATCCCTCACCCCTGGGCCCTGTTTGTAGGGGTGCGAGGACAGCAAGTGTGTCTGTCCCCCACAAATGCCCTGGTGCCAGACCTTTCTGGGCAGCACCTGTTTACCTGAGCTAACCAGACCCCCAGGGACCACACCAGGCATTGCCAAAAG
The DNA here is from genome assembly GCA_035221455.1 of Xenops minutus. Classification (NCBI taxonomy): domain Eukaryota; kingdom Metazoa; phylum Chordata; class Aves; order Passeriformes; family Furnariidae; genus Xenops; species Xenops minutus. Next base: position 10,044,489 of record JAWWEE010000034.1, on the reverse strand, counting down.
CCAGGGGAGTTTTCCTTGCACAAAGGGGAACACCAAGGCATGAGCAGAGCTCTGGTTTCCCAAGGGCAGAGAGATGTGGTGTCCCAGATCCAGCTATTGGACATCCCTGCTTACATTGCCTGCACTGGGGCCATGAAGGTGGTTTGCTGTCCCACCTGGCAAAGGGACAGAGTCCATCCTGGAAGGCCAGGGAGGTCACACTGCAGAGGCCACCACTCAGCACCAGCTCCATCCTATCCTATCCTATCCTATCCTATCCTATCCTATCCTATCCTATCCTATCCTATCCTATCCTATCCTATCC